>CM076584.1:921740063-922002746 GCA_034641835.2 Pinus albicaulis | reverse complement strand
CCAAAACAATCAACAAACCCTACACTTAACAACTAGCCTAAAATTAAAACCCTAGAGAGAAAAGAACACATCCTTTGCACCCAATAGAGAGATCCCTCTCTGAGTCCAGGAAGGCTAGGTCCAAGGATTCCAAAGCTTGGTTCCATGCTACCCTATCATTTGGTATGCAAATCTGCCAAATCACGGGACCCTAACAAGACGTATGGTGCATAAGATGCAGGGTGTCAGGCCACACGAAAGATCAATGCCCTCTGCTGGTGGCCTACACGGAGGCTGGGGGGCCCAACAAATTGCACCCTAAATAGGCTGCGGGACCAAGCGGTCCCACATTATGGTGCGCTGACTGCCGCGTATCTGGACTACATGATACCAACTACTACCCCCATCTTGGAGCCTATGTTCCAGAAATGAGGAAACAATGGTGTTGATTCTGCTCATCTGTAGGACATGACGAACACGACTGCCGGACATATGACTTAATGATCGACCGAGGAAACCTGTACAGGGTCCAGGCTGACCCTTCTTCACCACTATCTCCCTCGAGACAAGGGGGATCCCCCACTAGAGGTAGGGGGGGAAGAGGTGGAAGTGCAGGCCGGGGAAGAGGGAAATTGATCTGTTATAACTGTGGAGAAGTAGGGCACTTTGCAAGGGAATTTTTGAACCCTACATGACAATATTGTAGATATTGTAGACAATTGGATCATGTGATCAAATATTTTCCAGTACTGATAGCAAAAATGCAGGAAAAAAAGCAGACACTAACGCAGAATGTGAAAAGGGTTAAGGAAGAAGCACGTGATGAGGAACCCAGTATTAATGTCATAACGCGCAGCAAGATGACTACTGGAGGAGCTGAGGAAAGAGTTGCGGCTGAATCCCTTATCTGAAAAGCTGCTATCAAAAAGGAAATATTGGACCTACAGAAGGAGAAAGAAACCTTCATAGAAGCTCGCAAAGACTTTACCAAGGATGAGGTATCTACTTCCAAGGATCCAACAAACCTAAAAGCGGATGATGAAGTTAAACCATTCCTACAGGCATGTATGAAGTTGCTACACAACCAGAGGGCAGTAGACAATATTCAATCATTGATAGACAGTTGCGCAGAAAAAACTGACCCTCCAACAAAATTTAAATATGCTCACAAAATTTACAAGAATAAGAAACGCACGGGTCGGGAAATGCAGCTAACTGCACAAATTGGCGATTATGAAATGGATCAGGTCATCCTGGATCTGGGATCTGATGAGAATGTTCTACTCAAATAGACATGGCAGAGGATGGGAAAACCTAAGCTGGAATGTTCTACCATACAATTGCGCATGGCTAACCAACAGAAGATCATATTGTTGGGGAGACTATAAAAAATTATGGTATATATCGCAGGGGTTAAGGTATACGCGGATTTTGAGTTAATTCAAATTGTGGAGGATGCGGACTCTTATCCTATGCTCCTAGGACTGGATTGGGCCATATACATGGGACACATTATCAACTTGAAGAAAAGGGGCATGGATTTTGAGAACGAGAGTACGAGAGTAATAGTCCCTCTAGACCCAGCAGAAGGAGAACGGTATATAGAACCCGTACGCAGAGAAGACAATGTGGATCATATCTATAAAATAACCACCCAGGACAAGGATTGGATTAATCCTACGGTTGATGGCATGCTTTGCTGGGAGAAAGACAATGAATTCCTCTCTGACTCCGATGGGGAGATCGAAAATTGGCAGAATCAGTTGCATGACGTACCGACGCTACGATGTCTTATAGTCACGAAGAGCTTCTAGTGTATCTCCTCAGAGGTAAGAGAGCTACCTTACTTTGATGGTTCTGGTAGTATTAGGGATTTCCTTAGAGAATTCGAAGCAAAAGTCCCAAGGGAGCGAAGATGTGGACGCTTAACCTAGCCATGCGTGCAACCCCTGCGCGGTGGTGGGAAACTCATAAGGGGACATTCCAGGATAGGGAGGAATGTCACAAGATGATGATCCTACAATTTGAACCTCTGGTTCACCTATGCGTGGAGACTTTCCTTGGCCAAGGGAACCTGCGCAAGAACTTGGCTACATGGATGGATGTGTGGTGTGAAAGGTCCGGGGACGAATGGGTCCACTTGTTCATTCATGCCTTGGGGCCAATCCCCACCACATGGTATTTGGATGCAAAGCTACATCAGTGTACCCGCCACTAGGAGACCCTGAGGGATGATTTAGTGGGGACATTCGGATTGATAGGCGGAACTAAGGAATTAGATGAAGCTCTACAAGACATATATGCCCTAGTATTTAATGAATCACACCCTCGTGTAAAGTATGGGGAACCATCTTGGGATACACAAAATGCAGGATATTGATAACTATCACAATCTATCAATGGAGGATTGTCATAAAGACCTGTGAAATATCACTATCCCAAAATCAAAGGGTGAACGCACAGTTGCTGGACCCCCACTTCAGACTATTGATGTGACCAAGCCTCTTAAGCTCAAGGAAGTCAATATTGGAACCAAAGAGCGACCTAAGCTAGCTAGGATTGGGGACTACTGGGATGACGACATCGTTGGGAAAGTCATGGAAATCTATTTCCTACGAAATTCTCGGAACTCAAGGGTATTACAAGGGACCTGGGGGTCATACGAATAATTTTAAAACTAGATGCACGCCCTGTCAAGAAGCGGCCTTACCAATTGAACCCCAAGTATAAGCAGAAGGTCAGGGAAGAAATTGAAAAAATGCTAGCCGCAGGTATCATCAAACCAATAGAACAGTCATATTGGGTAAGCCCTATGGTGGTCCAAGAGAAGAATACTAAAGGAGAAATTAGAATTTGTGTCGACCTACGTAAGATGAATGATGCCTGTGTACATGATCCCTTCCCTATGCCATTTTCTAAAGAAATCCTTGATAGTGTGGGAGGGCAAGAAGCATATTTGTTCACTGATAGGTTTTCGGGCTACAATCAAATCAGGATTGCACCTAAAGATCGCAACGAAACTAAATTCGCCACCGAATGGGGATCCTTCCAGTACATTGTCATGTCGTTTGGGCTCAATAATGCCCCTTCCAGATTTTCGTGAGTAGTGGTCGTAGTATTTAAGGATTTCATTAACAAATTCTTAGAGGGATACTTTGACGATTGGAAAGTATTTGGGTTGGTAAAGAAGCACGTCTTGAACCTGCGCATGATGTTGGACGCTGGTAGAAAGAACCAGAATTCCATAAATATTAAGAAGTGCATATTCTGTGTACCTTTCAGGATCTTGTTGGGCCACATAGTCTGTCGGCAGGGACTGATGGTTGACCCTGCCAAGGTGGCCATTATCATCAACTTAGTAGTCCCTACAAATGAGAAATAGCTGCACTCCATCCTCGGGCACACGGGTTACTATAGGAATTTTATTCAAGGGTACGTGTTGATCACGACACCCATGGAAAAGTTGCTAAATAAGGACGTTTCATGTTTTTGGGATGCAGAATGTCAGAAGAGATTTGAGTTACTCAAGGAAAATATGGTCTCTACACATAACCTCGTATTTGCTGATTAGGCGAAGATTTCCATGTCCATGTAGATGCTTTAGGAATCACCCTGGGAGCTGTCCTTACGCAGCCCGGGAGGGGGACATTGACCACCCAGTTGTGTTTGCTAGTAGAAATATCTCTAGCGCGGAGCATAACTACTCCACTACTGAATGCGAGGGGCTGGAAATGGTGTATGCCTTGTAGAAATATCGACATTATCTACTGGGAGGGCACTTCAAGATGTTCACTGACCACTCAGCTTTGAAGTACCTAGTCAATAAGCCTGTGTTGGGGGGGAAGATTTGTCGATGGTTGCTGCTCTTTCAAGAATATGACTTTGAGATAATTTTGAAGTCGAGGAAACTAAATGTTGGACCAGACTACTTGTCCCAAATTGAAAATGGGGAAGACCCAATCAACATAGAGGAAGGATTGCTCGATGCGCAGTTATTCGCTATTAAGGTGGTGGATGTGTACTTTTCCAATATTATTCAATTCTCAACTATGGGCATGGCACTTGCAAAATATTCGATACAACAAAAAAAAGAGATGGTAACCCACATGGCGGACTTTACCATAATCGCGGGCCACTTTTATAAGCTAGGAGTTGATGACGTACTGTGATGATAAGTTCTGGAGCATTAAAGACAAGCCATTTTAGCAGAAGCCCATGGGAGCTTAGCAGGAGGTCACTACGCAGGGAAAGCGACGACGCAAAATATCTTAAGAGTTGGGATATGGTTACCCACACTGCATAGTGACTCTTACGACTATTGCAAAGCCTGCAACACATGCCAAAGGACAGGAAGGTTGTTGCATAGGGATGAAATTCCCTTACAACCAGAGATGGCCCTGCAGGCATTCGATAAATGGGCAATAGACTTCATTGGGCCCATCAACCCACCAAGGAAGAAGACAGGTGCCCGCTACATCATCACTGTGACTGATTATGTAACCTGATGGGCGGAAGCATAGGTTGTAAAGGATTGTATTGTAGATACCAATGCGCACTTCATTCTTGGGCATATTCTAACCAGGTTTGGTTGTCCAAAGATCTTGATGAGGGATAGAGGTATACATTTCATTAATGATACAATAATAGCTTTGACTGAGGGGTTTCGAATCCACCATGCAAAAAGTACCCCATATCACCCACAGACAAATGGAACGGTAGAATATTTTAATAAAATTCTGGAACAGGTGCTTACCAAGGTCTGTAATGTCGATCGCAGTGATTGGGACATGCGCATCCCATCAGTAATTTGGGCCTATCGGACTACGTGCAAGAAATTGACTAGGAAAACACTGTTTTTGATGGTTTATGGAAAGGAGGCCATTATTCCCATGGAGTATATCGTTCCTAGCTTGCGCATCGCAACCTTTACAAACATGGCGGAGCCTGATATCATGGAGGAATGATTAGCACAACTAGTCTCCCTAGAAGAGGATCGATTTACTGCTAACTTTCATTAGAAATTTTAGAAGGCTCGGGAAAATTTTTGGCACGATAGGCATATCCAGCAGAATTTTTTTAAAGAAGGTGAGCTAGTATTATTATATGACAGCCAGTTTGCGCGCCACCCTGGGAAATTCCTCCAACATTGGTTGGGACTTTATATCGTAATAGAAATTATGAATGGTGGTGCGGTGAGATTGGCTACGCTGCGCGGGGATCCTATATATGTTAATGGAAGCTGTCTCAAACCATACCGGACCAAATTACTATATGGCCAAAGTAGCTGTCTTGGGAGGGATACGTGCAAGCAAGAGGAGAAACGCAGGCATGCCCATTATATGTGCAAGGGTCTACCATAGGTCAGGAAGCCCAGTGGAGCTACGATTTCTGAAGACTTTTACTGTTTCCTAAATGGTAAATTTCAGCTAAGTCTCATCCGACCGTTGCTCACTACTCAAAGCTATAAATGAAGGAGGGCAGCTCAGAATTGGGTTCTGCATGTCCTGCAAATCTTGTGCTTTGCAAATTTCCGTAACTATTGTTCTCTATTCATATCTGGGCGTGCTACCCCCTCTGATAGTAGCAACCCCAAGTTCTTCTTCCAATCAAGAATGACTGCGACCAATCCTGTTGAATCATCACAGACCATGGCCTCTACTGAGAGAGCATCCGATGAAGTATTGGAGGTCACCCTTGAAGTCGAAGAAGTCGTGTCCACACGAACCAAGTGGAAGCAGGTGGAGAAAAATGAGAGTAAGGGGAAAGGCCAGGAGCAAGGGTAGGGGAGGGCTACGAAATGGGCTTGGGGGAAGCCGCGCACCTCCCCTCGGAATGTGCAAACTCCCCGAGCGGTGCCTAAGGCACGCTTGCCTAACCCGACAAACCGACCTCTGTCTACTTAGGATGAAGCTCAACTCGCTACCCCAATCACTTGGCTACCACACTATGTTCGGCCCTGAAGGCCCTCAGTGTGCATGCCTAAGAATATCAAGGGTCTCCACTCCTATATGAAAATATCGCAAATTCTAGGTGAAGTCCCCATAATTGGAGAAGCATACTGCAAGCTCTCCTCAATTAAGTTCGACGATCATGACCTTTCCAACATGGAGGCCTTCCCAGAATTGGCACCTGAGCTATACCTTAAAAGAGTACTGGAGGACAACGTGCTAAGGGTCGTACCAATGCCATGGGAATGTGAGTTAGAAGGATCTAGATTACTAAACTTGCTGTGAATACCCCACTTTGGCCGCTACAATGTAACCAATCAAGTTGTGCAATAGCTGCTAGCCCTGATCCATGATGGTAGCTTATGTGTCCAGGACCACATTCCCATTGATGCCGAACTAATTCACCACATTACTGGTCTCCCAATGGAGGGGCCGAATCTCATGGAGCGCATCGACAAGAAGTACGAGCAACAGATTGATGACAAGGTACGCGAAGATTACCATGTCGAGCGAAACACCGGAGGGTTCATAATCAACACCATTGATGACCCTGGGGTGTGCATGGGCACCTTGCTGCTAGATTGTAAAATGATGCACAAGTGTCAGGCCACAACTGTCCCTGCCTGTGTGATTCAGCTTGATGGTCACTGGGAAAAGGGGGTCTGATTTAACTGGTTGCAGTTCCTTTGCAATGAGATTTTGGAAAACGTATGCGAGGCTTAGGATCACAGGAGGGCGCTTTTTTACTCTTGGCTGCTACTCCTCATTGCATTGGTTGCATGGGAATCCTTGAAGGACCGGTCCTCCCTGAACTTGAACCGGATATGTGTGAAGGGGTGCGATATGCGAACTTATGGGACTCAAAAGATGAGCAGTGTATTAAGTAAAACAAAGTGTTTTGGGTACTATTTCAAAGCACGCTCATAGCAGCAATTCACTCCTAGCCATGCTTGTCACCGACGGTCTATGACAAATATAAGAGCATCACAACATTCCAGGTGAAGATGCACAATGTGTAGGTTTGGGGCCATAAGGGTCCAGCTTGGATGTCGCTGCCTTACATGGTCGTCGATGAGGAAATCGATTGGCTCATCACCACTTGGCCATCGCACTAGAAATTGGGATTCAAATCGGCCATGATTGACACTGATGGTACAAGCACCCCACTAGATATTGACCCCTACCCCACCTGATACTACCAAGAATTTAGTAGGTCGTGGCCCAGAAGGCTCCACCAGGCTGAAGGTTCCCCCAGATGCAGCACAGGGCGGGGAGCAAGAATCGCAGCATAACATGGAAACTAAGGGTATGGATATGCATGGTACTGGTTCCCCGTGTGGCACAAAACGAATGGTCGAACCCCTCAAGGGACATTGAATGAAACGATGGGCTATGATGAACAATAGGGATACTGAGGTTACCTTAACCGAGGAATATTTGAAACAAATCGCAGATGCGGTTACCCTCGCTTCAAAAGACAGATGGCTTGCCTTGGAAGAGCAGAAGAAGGCCGCAGTCACTGCATTACAGTTTGAGCTCCAAGCTTTGCATCTCAAGGTTGATACCCTGTAGATGAGCATGGTTTAAGTGAGGCTTCCTCAATCAACCAGCATTGAGTTGATCTCCACAACTGAGAGCTGTCTCTGCCCCCTGCCAAATGTAGAAATCACTCTAAGTCTTCCTGCCTTATGTGCGCAAGTCCAAGCCTATACATAAGTACATATGGACTTGGCCCGGCTTCCACACGAGCTACTACAGGTTCTCCACACATCCCTCTTTGAGGAAATCCAACATAGAGGCCACCTGGTGCAGCAATTGCTAAGTACAACTGAGCAGACAATCATAGAAAATACTACCGAGGCATCCTAGGCACAGGTCGTGTGCACCGTTTTCACTGTGCAGTAGACTGAGTTGGAGTGTATGATTAGCAGACTCTGTGCAGATGGGACTAAAGACATTCTGGCCTCTACCACCCCCCAGGCTAAGATTGAGGGCCTCTTCGCAACCCTGAAGGCTTCTCGGACCGAGATACTGAACTTCAAGACCACGATGGAGCAGCATATTGCTGCGTTGTAGGCTAAGTTGTAGCTAGAAACTCCTCCTGAGGTACGCGCCTAGAGAGCTGCATTGGTCACAGAAGCCACGAACACCATTACAGCTCAGATTGCTTAGTGCGCCGAATTTCTTGAGACAACTATGAAACTATGGTTTGAGGTGCAGCACGACCCTCTCCTGGATGAATTTACCCAAGAACTGTGCTAGAAGAAAGAAAAATTCGAGCAAATGGAGACTACAATGCCCACTCTAATCCTCGCTCAACGCTTGGCACGTCTGCGAGCCAGCCATGTGCATAGAGATGACTTGGAAGAGCTTTGCCACAAGAAGAAGGTTTTGAGTGACCACCTCAAGCCATGGGCTGATGAAGCCCTCAAGATCTCTAAGGACTTGGATGTTAAGATCAAACAGCTGAATCAGACCCTGGAAAGTGTCACCGATGCCACTGAAGGCCCAACTTCACAGAAGTTGGTGGAAATTGCACAAAATTCTACCACACAGAGTGAAGGATTGTTGCTCCCTCTAGTCGATGCCATTAAGCAGCTCTAGGCCAAGATGCAAACCCCACGGCCGATGTGACTTGAGACGAGTCACAAGATTGTGTTGGGGGCCTGTTGGAACAGGGTCCCCTAGCTATGTTTTGATATGTTCCAACATTGTGTTTTTGATATATTTTTTTATTACTTGGTCTTGCGCAGGGGCTTTGGGGCAGGTTAAATCTCCCAATGTATTATAATGTGTCAAAGGGTAGACCTAGAGTCCACAAACCACGATTTTTGGTCCATAGGATAGCATAGGCTATGATGATATAAATAGATGGATAGTTTGAGTCTAAGGGTAATTAAGTAAGTAATATTGATGCTACATACGAACTTTTGAGATCTGTTTTGGGTATTTTTGGGTAAGGACTCCTGCTTTCTATGTTCTCGGAGATCCTCTATCCTGCTGTGTGTGGACCCCGCTAGCTATGTCTACGGGTGGTGAATTGGGTTTGTAACATGGTTTTGGACACTAATGAACACATAATCTGTCATGTTATCTGAATTGGTTGTATTCATTACTGAAGTACCTCTGTGTTATTTGAATTAGCTATGATTGTGTTATTTTGTGATGATAATTGCTGATGTGCATGTGGATGCGAAGGTGTTGATAATATCTGCTTAATAATAGTAGCTTTGTTTATGTTTATATGCTAGTTATACTATTAAGGGATCGATAATAGGCTTGTTTCTGTGCGAACCTGATAGAAATCAACAAGATTTGCCTTAATTACCCACTCCCTCCCATGGTGCGGAAACTTGGTTGTAGCACCCACCCATACTACTTCGGGTGAGACCTTGGCCTGCGAAAGTAGGTCATTGCCAAAAGGGCTAGTAGTATAGGGGTTTATTGGAAAGCCTTAAATCCAAACCTCGGTCAGGACCCCTCAAGCCAAAAATTACATGAATTTTTAACCCAAGGTCATTACACAAAAGAGTTATGTAGATCAATACAGGGTATTTAAAGATTTTTATGTTAGGAAGCATGTGTACTTGCGCATCAAGCCTAAGAGGGTCTCTTTGAGGATTGGATCAAGTGCCAAGTTGGCACCTTGGTATTGTGTACCTTTTGATATCCTTGAGAGGATTCGACCAGTGGCCTATAGACTTGCATTGCCTCCAACATGAAAGTCCATGATGTTTTCCATGTTTCATTGCTTAAGAGATAATTGCGGGATGTTGATCATGTGATTGACTGGTTTGTATTGCAGGTAGAACTAGTGGGAGAATTATAGCCAGAACCACAATGCATATTGCAACAGAAAAAAATCATGCTCTAAAACCGAGTAATCGAGCAAGTTAAAGTGCAGTGGAACCACCTTGGGCCCGATGAAGATACATGGGAGATAATAGATCAGATGTGAGCTTTGTATCCTTCATTATTTGTTGAGTCAAGAAAATGAGTTTTGGTATATGTGTGTATATATGTGTATGGTTATAGATTGTGCGATGATTTGTGTAATAAATCTACAATAAGCGGTATGATTGTCATGTTTTTCGTGGTTTGCAGTAGTTGTTCATTGTAAATACTTCATCGAGCTATGTTATAAAGCTCCATAGGTAGTATGTTATGTTTTCAATATTTTTTTGGTCACAGGGGTCATAGAACACCAATGACAGTGTTCCCCTAAGGGGGAGGTATTTATAACAACCCCATGTTAAAATTTCAAGTAATAAAGGTTAATAAAGGAAAAACAAGACCAAGGTCATGAGACACGTATTCCAAGTTGAATGTTGTGAAAAGCACTATAGTGGGCATCACTTTTGGTTTATTTATGGCTAATAAAATTGGAAAAGGAAAAGATGGATTAATTGTAATTTATTTATGAGAAATAAAGGAAATAGGAGAAAAGGAAGGTGAAGAGAGACAAATTTTCATGAGAGGGAAATTACAAGGAAAATTAAGAAAAATGAAGAAAAGAGAGACATCAATAATAAAAAGGCTTCAAAGAACCAGTTGACAACTTTTGTTAGGTTATTATTTGGAATTAGTTTTAGAAAGAGAGAGAGAGAGAGCTCCAAAGCGAGAAAGAAAGTAAGCAAGCAAGCAAGCAAAGGAAAAGTATAAGCAATGAGAAGCTTGGATCAACATCTTCAATAGTAATATTTTTCAGGTAACATGTTGCATGTGTGATTTTCTAGATGAGGTATGAATGCATGGTACAACCATTTGTGTATTTGGTTCATTTCCTATCATTGACATGGGTTTTTACAGGTTTGATAGTGGTTTCCACATTGCCTTTCCATTTCCTGGATAGTCACGGTGTTATGAAACCAACTCACAAAATAGAATAAAAGAGAGATCAACGCCTTAGAAATCAGCCTCTTCGAGGGGGAAACCTCCTTTACTTTACATAAATGAAAAATTCTTGGATGATTCAAATGAAAAAACCTCCTTTCGAGTAGAAAGTGAGAGTCCAGGGGTCACAATATAATCCTAGCTGACCTAAAAATAATAATGTAAGGGAACAACAATAACAATAGTGGGCTATTATGGGGCACAATAGTAACAATATGGTGACTAGAGGGGTACAACAATAACAATAAGGGGGATACACTAACAACAATAAGGGACTACACTAACAACCATAAGGGACTACACTAGTAATATAGGTTCGTAAGATGTCTCTCTCCTTCAAAAAAGTGTTGTCCTCAACGCTTAAGTAGTTATGGATGCTTTTGTATAAAATTATCATCCTCCCATATGGAATCTTCAATGGGTAATTTCTTCCACTTGATGAGATACTATGAAATTAATCGATTTTTTAGTTATCGAGTTCTTGTTTCCATCGCTGCCTTAGGTTCCAATATGATTTTTCCTTCCTCATCAAGTTCTGGAAATATTGTTCGAACCATAATTTTTTCATCTATAACGTTCTTTAACCATGAAACATGGAAAACTAGGTGCACGTAGGAAGATGCAGGAATCTCCAATTTGTATGCCATAGTACCAATATTTTGCAACACCTTGTAAGGACCATAATACTTTGGCGATAATTAATTATCCTTCTTAGTTTGATTGAGGGACATTTTTTTGTATGGTTGTAGCCACAAAAATACCCAGTCGCCTACATAAAAAATTCTCTCGTTGCGATGTTAATATTCCTATTGTTTCATTCATTTATGTGCCAAATTTAGGTTATCCTTTAAGATTTTGAGAACTTTTTGTTGATTCTCGATGTGATCTTCCACTACTTGAACCATAGAATTTTCTCTTAAAGATGATGTGATGGATGACGTATTATATCCATAAAGTGCCATAAATGAGGTCATTTTTACTGCAGTTTGGAAGGAATTGTTATACCACCATTCAGCCAGAGGTAACCAATTGACCCATTGTGTTTGTTTATCAGATACAAAGAAGAAAATATATCCTTCCAAAAATTTGTTCACTATCTCAGTTTTCCCATCGGATTGAGGATGATAAGATGATCTATGATCTATTTGAGTACTAAAACAAGTAAATGATTCCATCCAAAAATTTCCAGTGAAAATGGGATGTCTATCGCTTACGATAATCTTTGGGTTTCCATGTAGCTTTTGAATTATTTCTATAAATTCAGTAGCAGCTGTACTCGCTTTAAATTGATGAGATAATGCACAAAAGTGTGCATACTTGGTAAGTCTATCAACTACCACCATGATGACACCCTTTCCTTCAGACTTAGGTAAACCTGTGATAAAATCCATTGAAACCTCTTCCCAATGTTGACTTGGAGTGGATAAAGGCTGTAGCAGACCCGGGGTCTTAATTGTATCAACTTTATTTTGCAGGAAAACCAAACATTCTGGCACAAAAATTTGAATATCAGATTTAAGGCCATCCCAAAAAAATTATTTCTTCACCCCGTGGTAATTTTTTAAAAATCCCAAGTGTCCTCCTAAGGGAGAGGCATGAAATTCCAAAAGAATATTTTGTTTTAGTTGGGAATTCTTAAAAATATATAAGCGATATTTGTACCATAAGGAATCATTTTTCCAACTAAATGTATCATATGTACTGGGATCTTGCTGCAACTTTTGAATGAGTGTCCATACTTCTTCAACATTCTTCCATTCCTCCCTTGCTTCGGTTATCCAATCTGGTTAGATAATAGAAATGGCAAAAAACAATGCTTCCACATCCTCATCCTTTCTTGAGAGTGCATCTGCAACAACATTTAGCTTCCCTTTTTTGTAGATTATTTTAAAGTCATAACCCAACATCTTTGTGACCCATTTTTGCTGCTCTTCTGAAGATAGTCTTTGTTCCAAAAAGTACTTAAGACTATCATGTTCAGTTTTTACCATGAAGTGTCTTCCCATTAGGTAAAGTTTCCATTTCTTTAGTGCATGTAGTATTCCAAACATTTCCTTCTCATAAATAGCTTACTATAAATAATTTCCTTTGATTGGACAACTTTCAAAAGAAATGGGTCTTCCTTCTTGCATTAAAACAACACCAATTCCATTTCCTGAGGTATCAAATTCCATAATAAAGGTTTTTGTGAAGTTTTGCATAGCTAATGCTGGTGCTTGGCACATTGCCTCTTTAATATTTTCAAAGGCCTTAGTTCCTTGAGGAGTCCATTAAAATGCATATTTTTTTAATATTGTTGTTAGAGGTGTTGCTATTCTCCCATAATTCTTAACAAACTTGTGATAATACCCTGTTAACTTGAGAAATCCTCACAACTACTTTATGGTTGTGGTGACTTTCCATTCCTTAATGGCTTTAATTTTGTTAGGGTCTACCTTAACACCCTCCTGAGATACAATATGAACCATATATTCCACCTTTTTTACTACAAAGAAACATTTGGAGGTTTTCGCATATAATTTTTTCTCCTCCAATAGTTTGAGCACCCTGTCAACATGTTGAACATGATCCTTCTAAGACCCGTTGTAGATTAGTATATCATCAAAAAATAATAACATAAATTTTCTAATGAAGGGTTTGAAAATGGAATTCATCAACCCTTGAAATGTAGAAGGTGCATTGGTAAGTCCAAAAGGCATGACCAAAAATTCATAATGACCCTCATGAGTTCGAAATGTTGTTTTCGGATTATAATTTGATGATCTCTTGAACGAAGATCCAACTTGGTGAAATAAATTGCTCCATGTAATTCATCCAATAATTCATTAATCATAGGAATGTGAAATTTATCCTTAATAGTGAGCTTATTGAGCTCCCTATAATCCGAACACATGTACCATGATCCATCCTTCTTGTGCACCAATACTACTAGAGCAGAGAAAAAACTTTGACTAGGTTGAATTATACCAGCCTCTAGCATTTCTGCAATCATATGTTCAATTTCACTCTTTTGGACATAAGGATATTTGTAAGGCCTGATTTTTGGAGGAACACTACCTGGAATCAAATGAATAACATGATCATGATCACGAATAGGTTTGAGTCCTTTGTGAGTTTCAAACACCTTGAAATGATTTTCCAAGAATTTTTGGATATCTGGAGAAATATATGATTTCGATGTTGGAACTTCTAGTGAGCATAATTGTGAAATTACAACTCTTTTTTCTTTCTTAAGAAGCTTTGTCATGACATTAGAGCTTATTATATTTTCCATCTTCTCCACAATACCCCATAATTCGTTGATCAGCGGTTGTCATTGATGTCAACCCCAAGAGCACCAGGGGCTAACCCAATATTGCATGGGAATTTTGACCTACCAAATTAATATATTCTAGGTCAATAATGCTTTTGATGGTTTCTACTTGTCGAGATGTTTCCGTTGATATATGGCACGCCATGTAATTCTTCACAATTTGAGAGATATTCATGTTTGAAGTTTGTACCCCTAGTTAGTGGGCTAAAACCCCATGGGGTTGGGGCATGGGTCATTGAAAAGTCATAATTAATATTTTTTAAGCTCCTAAAATCCCTCCCACATTCACTTGTTGAAGCCCCTCTCAACTTAAGCATTCATATATATTGTGATCTTCATTTACTCCTTAGGCAAGGGATTCGACCATCTGAAATAGGTCATCGTGACATTTTCGCTCTAACTTTTTTTCTACGAAGGCTAAGAAGCTGAAATTTTTATGAGGTGAAGCCGAAATCCTGAGGAAGCTGCAGTAAAAATTTCAGATCAAGGTGCGCAACATTTTTTAGGATATAGATCTATGGAAGTCAGGGTTTTTCAGTTCTCGAAATTCATCTCAAAGAAGTGACCTTGTATACTTTCCTCAATTGATTGGAATGCCGTAAAAAGTGACAGATAGTGTACATTATTTAATTTTCACTCTATCAATTTCAGAAACAAATGAAGAAACAGTGACACGTGGCACTCCGTACAAGTGCGCTCTGCTGAAACAGTCCATAATTAGGGCATTGTGAGAGATTGGGTATAACTCTCTCTTCAAGAATCCAAATTGGGTCAGACCTGTGGCATTGGAAAGATGACTCAGAGGACTACTACAAGACCAAAAATCAGATATTGAGGATCTGAAATAACAGAGATACACCAGATTCAATATCGAGCTCCTAGAAGGCAAGAAAAAACTAGATCATGTGTTTTCAAGGGTTGCAAAGGACCATAATTTATATGACAGCAAAGCAAAGAAAGGTGCAGAAGAAGGTAGCATGACAAGAGCAACAACCAAGGTGCATGGTCCGTAGCACAGTCATCATGTTGAAAATTTATGGGTAGCACTGCATACAATCATTGTAAAGGTATCATTGTACTTAGTCATTATAAATACATTATTGTACAAATTGTACTAGTGTCTATCTGCCAAGGGTTGAAGAGGCAGTGTTGGGAGGTCTAGGATCATCATTAGGTGGTTGTGTCAAGTTGGGGTTATGGTCTAGTATATCTTCTTCTTCTACATCATTCTATATCATTGTAAAGTGGACCATTTTCCTTGGTACGGGAGTCCATTCTTCTTTTATTCTTCTATAGGGTGGTAGGGTGGTGCTAGGGTGAGTTGTAGCTCAATGGGTGTTGGGGCATCCGTTCAGTTGACTACTGAAGAATCTCGGGTGTTGGAGCGTCCATCCAGTGGGAGCTGGAGAAGAATGCTTTTCTAGATTCTAGGAAGTTGGAGCTTTATTTTCAATTGGAGTTGAATATTAAAGAATTATTAGAAAAGCATTAGGTGGTTTTTGTCCCAGAGTTTCCACCTTAAAAACTATGTGCATTTGTGTTCCTCTTGTTTGTTGCTATCATTGTACAAACACCGATAATAATTGAAGATTAACTAATGCTCTAATTGAAAGGACTATTGATTCACCCCCCCCCCCAAGCATTTCCAACAAATTCAATCTATTCCTTCAAAAAATCAAAAGTGCCTGAAAATTTAAAGCCACCGTCCCCAAAGATTGTAACCATTGTACTCCTAGTACAACATCAACACCACCCATTGGAATGGAAATCATTGGAATATTCAATACATATTACCCCATGGTTAGCTTGATATTATGGCACTTTCCAGAGAAATTTATAGTTCCTCCATTGGCCACCATCACTTGAAACTCTGGCGCTCGGTATAGGAAGCAATTCAATTCCTTGGCTACCTTACAATGAATAAAATTATGGGTACTACCCAAATCAATATGCACTATCACATTTTTCTTCTTTATATGCCCTTCTATCTTTATAGTTTGAGGAGTGGTAGTTCCTTCCACTGCATTACAGGATATGTTCGGATTCATTTCTTCTTCCTCTAGGGTTGGTTCCTGGTGTATATCCTCTTATTTTGAGGTTTCTTGTTCCTTTTCTTCCTCCTCTCCACAATCTATGTAAAATAATTTCTTATGAACACACTTGTGACCTTTAGTTTATTTTATATCACAACTATAGCAAAGCTCTTTTTCTATTTTTTCTTCCAATTTTTGTGGTGTCAACCTTGTAGGTTGTAGAAGTCTAAGAGTAGAAACACTTCCATATTTTTAGTTGTGAGTGGTAGGCTTCCTTGTCTCCATAATTTTTCTTTCAATTTTTCTTGCCAACCTGAATGCCTTCTCCAATGTATCACATTCCCAAAGGAAAACCTCATGTTGGATATTATCCATTAGATTCCATATGAAGACATCAATCCTATGTTCCTATGGAATATTATTTACCCTTATATTCAATTTTTGGAAGTCCTCAATGTGATCCATCATTGAACCTTTTTGTTTTATATTTATCAACTGGATAAAGAAGGCGTTGCTCTTTGTATCCTCATAATGTGCTATCATTTCCTCCGTAAAAATTGAACAAGTGACTAGTGGTTTATGGGAACAAAGATATCTATACCATACAAACTAATTTTATTCTAAATATAAAGTTGCAATACATACATTTTGTGTTTTTTGCGTATTATGGAGCTCAAAGTATTGCTCCATTTGTAGTATCCAAGTTCTCGGATCCTTGCCATCAAACTTCCTCATATATATATATTTGGAATATGGTGGGTCTTAAATCCAATATTAGAGTCTATGAAATCATGATTATCATTTCTTTTGTTCTCATCATGAGTTTCCTCTATTACCTTTTCGCGATTAGGAAGCTTTTCTTATAGAAACTTTTCCAAAACTTCCTTCAAACCTTCCATGTCTTTCTTCAAATATTCCATGTTGCCTTCTATACCATCAATCTTAGCTTCCATGCCATCCATCTTTCCATCCATCTTAGCTTCCATGCCAATCTTCAAACCATCCATCTTAGCTTCCACAACTTTCTTCAAAACATCCATCTTAGCTTCCACACATTTCTTCAAACCATCCATATTAACTTCCATTTCATTTTTTTTTACTCTTTGCGAGAGCGAAATTTGTTGCACTTGGTCTTGCAATTTTGATATATCATGTTGAATTTACTTCTCTTCATGAGTCATAGTAAAGCCTTCTATGGACTTAATGGGCATTGAATTCTTTTTAGGGGGAATTTTATAACCCAATACTCATATATGTGCTTCGATATGCCCTTGGAATCACTTCAAACTAATTTTTCAAAAAAAACTTATGCAATTAAAAAAAGAATACACACTTTTTTATTGATTTTGAGGAGATATATATTGAAACTAATGTATCTCTATCATTTCGGATCTCCAAGATTTTATCTTAGGTCCTTTAGTATCCCTCTAAATCTTCTTTCCAATGCCACATGTTTGACCTTATTTGGATTCTTCAAGAAAATGTTATGCCCAATCTCCCACAATGACCTAATTATGGACTGGTTCAGTAGAGCTAACTTGTACGGCTCACCACATATCATTGTTTCCTCCTTCAGCTCTGAAATTGATACAAAGGAAACTAAATTTTGTTTTCTTTTTGCCAAGTTTTACATAATTCAAATCTGATGCTGAGAGAGAGAGAGTTATGACGATTTTCCCAAGGTCCCCTCTTTGATATGAAATTTGGGAGCCTCCAAAAACCCTAACTTCCATAGATCATATCTCTGAAAATATTGTGAACCAAGAGCTGAAATTTTTCCACGACGTTCCTCCGTATTTCAGCGCAAATGGGTTTTTTTTTATAGCTTCGGAACCTTTGTAGAAAAACCTTATAGCAAAAATTCCACGATGACCAGTTTGAAGCAGCAAAACCCTAGAATCCAAAGCTCTGATACCAAATGTTATGAGACCAACTCACAAAATAGAAGAAAAGATGGAAAAAAGCCTTATAAATTAGCCTCTTCGAAGGGGAATCTTCCTTTACATTACATAAATGAACAATTCTTGGATGATTCAAATTAAAAAACCTCCTTTCTATATATTGTAGTCGATGGGGTCACAATATAACCCTAGCTGACCTAACAATAATAATGCAAAGGCACAAAAATAACAGTAATGGCTATTATGGGGAAAAATAATAACAATATGGGGACTAAAGAGGTACAACAATAAAAATAAGGGGGCTACACTAACAACAATAAGGGACTACACTAGTAATAAAGGGCCTTAATTCATGGTGTGAAGGGATTTATTTATTGGTTGAGCTTTGGATTGCCGGAAGGTTTTGGAACCGAGTGAGGTGGTCTTGGGAAAATTCCCAAGGGTTGGGGGTGGAGATTGATTTCTCCGAGAAGCCCTTGATAGGTGGGTGGAGATAGGTAAATTCCTCAAGGTATCGTGAAGGAATTATGAGGCATCCAAACTTGTTTTGGTTTTGTGATCTCTTGACCAATTTTGGCAAGATCATGGTAGTTTGAGGGTGGAGGTGGTTTAACCCATGGATTCTCTTTGTTTTTTATGTCTTGGTTTATCCCATGCTATTCCACATTCATTCTTGTAATATGGCACGAGAGTGATTGGCTAAAAGAAATATTTTGTTTCGCTTAATCTATGGTCAATTGGTACGTGGAAGTACCTAACATGGTTGGATTTTGCATAAGTTAATACAAGATATTTTCCTATTGTGATTTATGAGTATTTTTACTTTTTGTTATGTTGGTTTTATTTTTTTTCTATCGTGGTTAATATTATGGTTATATGTTTGTTATAAGTATGGTTCTATAATATGTTCTAGATATGGTTCTTGTTCATGCTTTGATGAGTTAATGATCGGTTGATGAATGCAAGGGATAACAAGTGTTGTTGCAACTACTTTAGAGTCTCCGCGATTTTCAGCTAAAGGACAAAGATTTACAATCAGATATGCATTCATGACCTGTAGCTTACATGCATAGAAAATTTTAGGGGTGAATTTTCGCCCTTGGGTGAAATTAATGGGTTTTAAATTTTTATTGGGTGATTTTTTTGTATCATAGTACATTATTACAAATCATCCCACAATTATTTGATAAAAAAAAATAGGAATAGAGGTTAGCCCACCTTATTTGAATGGAGAGGGTAAAAAAGTAAATTTAGCCCTTGAAATTAAGAGTTAAAACCTTCCATTTGCCCTAATTTACAAGAATATGTATTTATGATACTTATTTCGCCCGCCACATTTGGTGTAAAAAAAATTCTTTCTTTAATTGACTTGTATTTCATGGTATTGGGATTAATTTGGAGAAAACGACCCTCATTTTTTGGAAACAAATGGTCAAAAAAGAATAATTAATCTTTATTTAAAAATTTAGGAGTCTTATTGTCATGTCTATTTAAAGATTGAATAGTGTTCTTGCCATCTTCCAAGTTCGCATCTCTCTAGTCACAATCATATCTAATGCATGAAGGTTGTTTGAAAAGTTGTGGAATTTGAATTAAGAAGTCAAGATTGAGCACAAAGTGGTACAAAATTGCTCGTAAAGTAGTGTAATTTGAATTAAGAAGTAAAGAATCAGTGTATAGTGGTACATGTAAGTCTTTGTATTTATTCTATGTCACAATTCCTCTTCCATGCACTCCCTTTTCCTCTCTTTTTTTTTCATTTTTGGGAACCATAACAATTTTATTTTAGAAAAGTACTTACTTTTTGTAATAAAATAAGTATTATTAATTATCTCCTCCCATTACAAAACCTCATAACCTATTTCTCTTTTCCCTTCAATAATAGATTTTTGGTATATATAATTATTAATTTTATGATATATACTTGTCATTTTCAAATATTATTTAGATAATAGACATTTTGAATTTTCAATATCTTTAAAATAATTTATCTCTAATTCTTTTTTTTCAACTTCCACTCGTCCTCGACATCTATAAATTTTTTTAAAAATCTCCATTCGATAAAAGTAATTCCTCACATTCCAAAATCAATACAAACCAAATTCCATCATTTATTTTGTTACTTACCCTTTATCTTCAATGTACACTCTATGCAAATTACGTTTCTATGAAGAAAGGGTAAATTAGTTATTGATATTTGAGTACCAAAGTGCTGTCAGTTTGAAAACTCTACTAGAAGATCGTTTATTGGAAGAGACCTTATTCAAAAACGAATTTCACTATTTTTTTTAAATTTTATCGATTACGTTTCTACCAGGAATTCATAAAGTATTTGTTGTTATTCTTGGAATAGTAAGGTGTTGGTCATTCAAAAAATTCAGTCAAAACATAATTGAATGGATTTCTAAAGACACCTTATTCAAAAATATTAACCAACTATATTTAAAATTGATGTATTATCGAGTCATCCAAAATTTCAAGATTGAAAGGAAAATTGTTATATTAAAATGAAAATTTGGTAAAATGAATAATAAATTTGAAACTATTTACTTCAAATAAATTTCATTAGCAAGATGAAGATGGAGGAGATATTTTGAGAAATTCTATATGCATGCCATGCCATGCAATTTTTATCTACTCGGTGCCCATAGACATAAATGATCATTAACATCTTATTTTTAATCAATTTTTTCGCTGTAAATTTTCAAGACATTTAATCCATTTTATACATTCAAATATATAATTTAAACAATGAAAAACTACACATGGTGTGTGTGTGTGTTTGTGCAAAAATTCTAGTCAAGTTTTTCACTATAAATACAAAATGGGGGCTATATTCAATCAACTTAAAATGTAACATTTAAAAATATGTAATTAATAATCAAATATTCAATGTGACTCATAAATAAAATGTTTTAATATGGAGGGTTAATTAATATTGAAATGTAAAAAATATATTAATAACAGAAAAATCATTTTAATGTGGACACTATATTACATAGATAAAGTATTTCAAGAAAAATATTTAAATGTATATATATTATATATGATTAAAAAAACTATATATACATTATATAAATCAATTGAAAAAATAATTTTTTTATGGCTAAAACATTTTAAGTAGTCACATTGTGGCCCTTTTTAAGAATAGTTTTTGGTCAATTTTGTTTGAAATCAAGAAAAGATGTGTTCGAATTGCAAGTTTAATGTTCCAAGTTCTCATGCAAATTTTAAATACATTGAATCCATTTTTTACATTAAAAAATACAATTTAAACAATGAAAAATTGCATGTGATCTCTATCTCTCGCTCTCTCTCTTTATATATATATATATATATATATATATATATATATATATATATATATGTTAGAAATCTATTATATTTCGAGAGGGGTTAAATCTGTTGTGTGAATTTTTTTTAGTCAAGTGTTTCAATTTAAAAGAGGTTTTCCTTAGAGCTACAAGAACGTCTTTCTCCCCCCAAAAAATCCTATATACTCCCTCTGCCAGATTGCAATCCAATCTAAACCAATACAAATATGTATCTGTACAATTTTTTGATCATGTGTGCACAAATTGTTTCTTAGTGCTAAGTGCTACAGTTAAGTTTCTAATTAAAGAGTTGATCCTCATATCCCACAGATGAAAACATACATGCAAAAATAAAGGGCATCGTCATCCCTCTCAATAAGAATTTAAGGCATTGAAAATATATATTTTTATCTAAAATTCTCAAGAATCACTTCGAGAAAGAAAAATCTTCATGGATAGCACATTTTTCAAAACCCTGGGGTACAGAGGAATTATGTCTTTTGGAATTTTCTCTTACACAATTATATTTTATATCTAAACTTTTTGTTACATTAATTTTAATTTTTATTGAAAATCATCTATATTTATTTTACCTCTAGTTTGGTGCATAACAAGTGAGTTCTTATTTTAATAAAAAAAATTACAAGGTAAATGAGTATGATTAAATAGACGGGGCAGAATATATAACTCCAGTTTCATGCATAACATTAGCAAAGAAAGCATATGTTCCATCCACAGTTTTTTATTCCATAATGATATCATATGACCATAATATTGATTCACATATCATGCTCATCCCAATCTATAACACTATGGATGTTTACTCTTACACTCTCATCCAAAAATAAAAGAGATAATGATACTTAGTAAAAATATTGTAGCATCATATAAAATTATATTTACAAGATTTACATTGGCACATATAACATTTATTTGCCATTATGAATAAATAGCAAACTTCTAGTAATATTCAAAATTCAAATAGTAAAATACTTCACCAAAGTGCATCGTCTTAATCAAATGCATAAACAAACTAAAGGAATAACTTACCTATTTGAAAGTTGAAGGCCAACATTAACTTAGATAAAGAAATGTTCCACCCAACCATACACTCCATTGAACTTATTGTTTTTAGAATAGGCCACCCCAATTGAGGCTATGATGCCTCTAAGGAAAAATAGAACATTTTTATGGAGATCATTCTATCTCAAGACAAAAAATTACCTATCCCATTGTCTCACCACAATTTTTTTTCTTCGAACAACAAAACTAATTTGGTGACACACAATGACTTCTTACATAGCACAAGGAGAATACCTTCCTTATCTATTCAATAGTCTCTCAAAAGTCTATGAGCTCTCCTTCTATGTGTGTATAAAGGGTCTAGCTACTATCCATTAACTCCAACAAAATTTAATTAGTTATTTACCTTTTTCAAGTTTTAAAGGCTTCCTTGCTTGGTAATTCAAACCACATTATGGTTTCCTCCTTAGCTTCTATCCATGGATTCTCCATCACATAGCTTGATATATTTCCTGGATCCCTTTCCAACCCAATTTTTGAATCTCTCTATGTTCTCCCTCTCTAGAATCACATTTTTTTCCAATAAATTAGCTTCTAACCATTTGAATATCTTCCTTAGATATTTTCATAATATATACATATTTTTGTAGTTCTAATCACGTGAATTCAAAATGGCCTCTATCATTCTTTGATCACCCTCCTAGTAGAAATCAATACCTCTATAACTACTTTCATGGATGCCAGCATCAACCAAGAGAGAATGAATTTACCTATCCCTGTATTTCTTTCTCTCCTATAACTTACTTCTCTTCCATTTGATTTTCCTTTTCTATTATGTCTAGCCCCATGCATCTCTCTTCACTAGTAGAAATGAAAAATTAGTGACTAGGTGACTAAAAAAGTTAGTCACAACAATTTTTCCAAGTGAAATACTACCAAAAAAGGGCAATCTTAAGTGACCCGACTAAAAATTACTAACATAAATGACTAATTTAGTCTCGGGTTAAAATATACGACTAGCTAATAAATAATACAACTTAAAATGACTAACGTGAATGACTAATTTATTCTAGGAACAAAATTACAACTACTTAAAAAGTACTAAAATAATATGAATCAATCATTTATGTTAATCATTTTAACTTTGTACAATAAACTGCATTTCAATGAAAGTAAATCCACTAGGAACCATGACGAAAAAAAGATCCAAGCCCATAGGAATATTGGGCCTCTATTTTGCCTTGTTTTATATCATCTTTTACTCGAAATCACTCATGCTTTTGTTTAGCTTGAATAAGTCATTGTCATAGTTTTGTGCATTCTCGAAGATGATAAGTAATTATTTGCTATTCCTTTGTTTTAATGAGATTTAAACATTAAAGGCATATTTAATAATAGTTTGTGTGTTTGCAGGTTTACAAAGTTAGTTATATGCCTATTCTGATAGAGGCGAAGTTCCTACACCACAAGTTCCTGCACTAGTACGAAAACACATTCCTGCACCAGCATTGAAAATTACCAAGTCTGCTGAAAATCCACATAATTTCTAAATGGCAAAGTTTGACCTCAGTTTTTATGCAAATGGAGGTGAATTATGGAAATCCGAGCAAATGGGTTTTTCACAAATATAACCAGTTACCCATAATCGAAACTGTTTCCTGAGATTCAAATTATTCCAAAATTTATGAACAGGTCTTTGAAGCATTTTTATAAAAAAGAGACTATTATTTCCAGAATTCTGAAAACACAGTCAACAGTTTCCAGACTGCCAACTTCCGCCTTGGGTTTCATGCAGATAAATATGAACGAAGAAATTCCGCGACATGGGTTTTTTTCCCAGTGTAGGAAGTTGAGTAAGGCATGGACGGTTTCCCAAAATATGTAGTGGTTGAGGAGATATGACGGGGGGATTTAAGGCACTTTGTTAAAATTAACAAATTTTCCAGAATTATAGAAAAAACCCAGAATTGGAAAATTCGTATTAATCTTTAATTATTTTAATAGGGGAACAATTGTACTGATTATACGATGCAATTAGAAATTGTTGGGATTCAATCCCCATATTCCTTGCAAAGGAATAGTTTGTTTTAACCATTATGAAGGATTATAAAAGGGGATGATGCACGTAAAGAAAGAAAGGACACACGTATGGTAGAAGAGTGACGCTACAACATTATTGTTGTATCTTTGTCTTGTGTTATCACCCAAATTTGGGCTGGATATGTAATCACACATGTATTTGCTTTGAGGAATTAATAAGAAGAGTTTTGCCTTATGCTTCATGGATTTTATTCCTTTATGTTTGAACAGTTGATTAATTAACTAAGTGTTGAGTAGCGTTTTTACATAAGAGGGAAGCGTGCTGGTTGGCTAGGGCCCAACCAACCCAACACGCTTACCCCACTCTCTTTTCTATTCTTGTAATTTATGTTTTAAACTACTAAGTGTGATATAATTTACATCATTTTAATTTTTGTTTGAGTGAAAGAAAATCTGTTGCGTGAAGTAGTTAAATTTACTTTCTGCACGGTTGATTTATTTTCCTTGCCTGGTTCGAGCAAGAGGAGTTACCTACCCCAGTGCACGTTGGTGTTCTATTCACTTTCTACACGTTTGGTTCATTTTCTCTGCCTGGTTCATTCCTGCACCAGTGTGCGTTGGTGTGCTATTTACTTTCTGCACATTTGGTTTGTTTTCTCCCCCTGGTTCGAGCAGGAGAAGTCACCTGCACCAGTGCACGTTGGTGTGCTATTCACTTCAACAAGCCTTTCTAATTTACTTTCAGAAATTCTCTTGCTTTCATTAAACACTTTATAACACATTGTTTCTTTATTTCTGCAATAATTTATTATTTTGATATGCAATCTGGTTTTATAACACTTGCAGTAATTAAGAATTGATTTCAAGAATTAAAAGTTAAAGTGTAAGAAGCTCAGATTGAGTACAAGAACTAGTTTCTTGGTATTGGATCTGAGTGCTGTGGACTTGAGAAAGTTCAAAGCCCTTGCACGAAGAAAATAATTTTTTAGTATGGACATTACTTTACACCTTCTGCATAAATTGTTGTTCCTGCACTAGTGCAGGAAGACTACACTAGTGCAAGATCGATTCTTGTGGGAAGGATATCTTTACATGAGAAAGTTTGAAGGGCCCATCTGATGAGACTGCTAAAGTTTTTCTACTAAAGAAAAACATAACACATACTCAGTAATTAAAAATTGATCAGTTGGAGTGATTGCCTTTTATTTTGATTCCTTTGCAAATGCATTCTTTCTTGTTCCAGCACTAGATTACTTTGATGATTCAGTTATCTTTACTCTTTCGATTTTGCAAGATTTTATTTAAAGTAGGAATTTCTATTAGGAAAATTCATACCATATTTGGCATTGCCTGTGCTTCGTCTCTAAGTTTACGAATCCCCCGTGTTGAAAATTAAATGTTGAGTAGTTTGCTTAAGTGAAATTCCTGCACCCAACATTTTAGCGTCGTTGCTGGGGAGGCGATTTGATTTGGTAAGAATTTTCTGTTGATGCAATAAGGGTAAGTCTGCCTTTGTCTTTTTGCTTTTATGCAAGTGTGGTGAGCTTTATTTTAGCCAATAACTTTTAAATCAATTATCTTCAGATCCTAATCTTTAACGTTATATCATTTTTGAGGTGTTGTAAGAACCTCTGTTACTAATATGTGTGTGGAGATAGGGACTATCAATAAACCAGATGGAATTGAAGATGATAAATATGAAGGACCTCTCACAAGCCCTAGCAGCTATTGGGATCTGGACCTCTACCTCTCAGGAAGAGAACTTTTTGACAATATTCAAGAGCTTGTCCATTTCTCCACCACCACAAGAGGATTTGGAAGTCTCTTTTGATTTCCCTAACTAATCATCTAAGGAGATAAATGAATCATGCACTATAATCAATGGAGAACATCCACTGGAACCTGAGATCGAGGAGTTCTTGACATGTCTATCAGCAGATCCAGAATGTAATCAAGAGACTACTCACCCTACGAATAATAATCAACATGACATGGAAGAAGAGGATGAGCAGCATGGGCCAAATCAAGAAATGGACCAAGAATACCATGATCATATCGAACATTGGTTCCGAACAATGACTCAAGCTAGGGAGTATTCTTTTCTTTTAAAAATCTTGTTGTCATATCAAGTACATTGGTTGGTTTTTCATGCTCATGTAAACTTTCAAGTTTGTATGATAAATTTGAGCATGAATATATATTTTCTCCTGATCCGCACATGGCTTCATTGGAAGTATGCCTACACTTAAAGATGATATTTCTCTTTTTAAAAATAGGGTAGGGTAATGAATAAAGATGAGTAACAACACTCTTGAACTTGTGATTCCATAAAAGCAC
Source organism: Pinus albicaulis (assembly GCA_034641835.2). Lineage (NCBI taxonomy): Eukaryota > Viridiplantae > Streptophyta > Pinopsida > Pinales > Pinaceae > Pinus > Pinus albicaulis. The sequence goes on along the minus strand of CM076584.1, from coordinate 921,975,965 downwards.
AGCTTTTGAAATTTTTATTATTACGCATTCTCATGGTAAACATTGTCAAAAGTTCTTTACACTTAACACTTCATATTTTTAAAGTGACTTTGATTGATATTTATTGTTATAAGTTACATGTAATACTTTTATCTTATTCTAAAAAACTACCATCCATAATTTTTTTTCAAATTCCTCTTCGAAGGGACCAATGAAAAACCTCCTATGGTGGACCATGCCTACAAAAATCTAATAAGCTTTCATAAAGAACCCTAGCATGATAAACTCAAGGAATATTTTTGGTCATTATCTGAGATGTTTTTTTATAAATTCTTAGGGTAGCATGACCAACCAGTAAAGAACAAACTTTTCACGCCATCCTGCACTCTTAAGGAGTATATTTTCTTCCCCACCTATTAAGTAATCCATCTGGGGTTAATCATAATCAGAGTTTAATAAATAAAAAAACATAAACAAATTAATTGAAGGATAGGAGGTCTCATTGCGAGCCGACCTACTATGATCATGGGTCCTATGGAAGATGACATTACCGCACTGGTCACCAAGCTAGGGTAATGGCTTTCAGTTGGAAAACTGTAAGAAGAGAGGTCTCATCGCGAGACGGCTCATTCATTCTTGTTAGTTCTCGTGAATGGCATTGTCATTAGCTGGTTACCAAGCTAGGACAACGTCCTTCAATTAACTTATAAAAAGAGAAAAAGTAAATGTTCATAAATAACTTTGAATCTATATCTAATAGGTGGGACAAAATCATTTCGTAAGGTTAAAAGGTATCCTTATCAAGGCTATGGACGCCTGCTGGCAGCAGGGCCATGCTAGTGGTATTAAAGTTGGCTCTACACTATAATTTACTTGGTTGATTTTGCTTTCCGTGAACTCACTACCAATCTCTTCAAGAATGGCTTTAAAATCCTTCTTTTGTTATGCCTTGGAGTTCTATCTTTTTGAAATGAATTTTTTATGGACGTGAGGACCCTTGGTGTTGGTAATTCAATGTGCCCAGAAAAGAGAAGCTTTAACTATACATAGATGATGATAAAATAATCATTAGGGGAAGGTATTACTATGTAACACCATATTGTTTAAATCATGTCACTCATGTTTATAATGAGGATGTTAAAGTGAAAATTTTGATCACGGATGCCTCCGAGATATTATTTTTGAAAATTTTAAAAGTTGTCTATTTTTTTCAAGCATGCACCATCCTTTCAATTTGGTATTTTTTGTGTGAATATTTTTCTTGGAATTAGTATAAATAATCAAAGAGTCCAGCAAACACTTTGTTCTTGAAACAAGCTTTATCTAGCGTAGGAAATGTGATCACATAGGATTGCAGTAAATATCATTACGAATGCCCATAAAGGTTTTTAATCTTGCTTTTTGCAAGGGAGCAACAACTTGAAAATTGATTTCCTTGCATGAGGACATGCAAGAAGGTCAACATGGGGGGATGTTGGCCTCTGTTTTGCCTTGTTTTATATCATCTTTTACTCGAAATCACTCATGCTTTTGTTTATCTTGAATAAGTCATTGTCATAGTTTTGTGCATTCTCGAAGATGATAAGTAATTATTTGCTATTCCTTTGTTTTAATGAGATTTAAACATTAAAGGCATATTTAATAATATTTTGTGTGTTTTCAGGTTTACAAAGTTGGTTATATGCCTATTTTGATAGAGGCGAAGTTCCTGCACCACACGTTCATGCACTAGTACGAGAACACATTCCTGCACCAGCATTGAAAATTACCAAGTCTGCTGAAAATACGCATAATTCCTAAATGGCAAAGTTTGACCTTTGTTTTTATGCAAATGGAGGTGAATTATGGAAATCCGAGCAAATGGGTTTTTCAAAAATATAACCAGTTACCCATAACCGAAACCATTTCCTGAGATTCAAATTATTCCAAAAGTTACAAACAGGTCTTTGAAGCATTTTTATAAAAAAGAGACTATTATTTCTAGAATTCTGAAAACACAGTCAATAGTTTCCAGACTGCCAACTTTCGCCTCGGGTTTCGTGCCGATAAAGATGAAAAAAAAAATTCCGTGCCATGGGTTTTTTTACCAGTATAAGAAATTGAGTAAGACACGAACGGTTTCCCAAAATACGCAATGGTTGAGGAGATATGAAGGGGGGCTTTAAGGCAGTTTGTTAAAATTAACAAATTTTCCAGAATTATAGAAAAAACCCAGAATTGGAAAATTTGTATTAATCTTTAATTCTTTTAATAAGGGAATGGTTGTACTAATTATACGATGCAATTAGAAATTGTTGGGATTCAATCCCCATATTCCTTGCAAAGGAATAGTTTGTTTTAACCATTACAAAGGATTATAAAAGGGGATGATGCACGTAAAGAAAGAAAGGACGCACGTATGGTAGAAGAGTGACGCTATAGCATTGTTGTTGTAGCTTTGTCTTGTGTTATCACCCAAATCTGGGCTGGATATGTAATCATGCATGTATTTGCTTTTAGGACTTAATAAGAAGAGTTCTGCCTTATGCTTCATGGATTTTATTCTTTTATGTTTGAACAGTTGATTAATTAACTAAGTGTTGAGTAGTGTTTTTACATAAGAGGGAACTGTGTTGGTTGGCTAGGGCCCAACCAACCCAGCACGCTTGTACCCCACTCTCTTTTCTGTTCTTGTAATTTATGTTTTAAACTGATAAGTGTGATTTAATTTACAACATTTTAATTTTTGTTTGAGTGAAAGCAGATCTGATGCGTGAAGTAGTTAAATTTACTTTCTGCACAGTTGATTTATTTTCCTTGCATGGTTAAAGCAGGAGGAGTTACCTTCCCCAGTGCACGTTGGTGTGCTATTCACTTTCTAGACGTTTGGTTCATTTTCTCTGCCTGGTTCGTTCCTGCACCAGTGCGCGTTGGTTTTCTATTTACTTTCTGCACATTTGGTTTGTTTTCTCTGCCTGGTTCGAGTAGGAGAAGTCACCTGCACCAGTGCACGTTGGTGTGCTATTCACTTCAGCAAGTCTTTCTAATTTACTTTCAGCAATTCTCTTGCTTTCATTAAACACTTTATAATAGATTGTTTCTTTATTGCAGACATTTATCTTTTTGATATGCAATCTGGTTTTATAACACTTGCAGTAATTAAGCATTGATTTCAAGAATTAAAAGTTAAAGTGTAAGAAGCTCAGATCGAGTACAAGAACCAATTTCTTGGTATTGGATCTGAGTGCTGCAGACTTTAGAAAGTTCAAAGCCCTTGCATGAAGAAAATCATTTTTTAGTACGATCATTACTTTACACCTTATGCATAGATCATTGTTCCTACACTAGTGCAAGAAGACTGCACTAGTGCAAGATTGATTCTTGTGGGAAGGATATCTTTACATGAGCAGGTTTGAAGGGCCCATCTGATGAGACTGCTAAGGTGTCTCTGCTAAAGAAAAACATAACACATACTCAGTAATTAAAAATTGATCAGTTGGAGTGATTGCCTTTTATTTTGATTCCTTTGCAAATGCATTCTTTCTTTGTTCAAGCACTAGATTACTTTGATGATTCGATTTATCTTTTACTCTTTCGATTTTGCAAGATTTTCTTTAAAAGTAGGAATTTCACTAAAGGAAAATTCATACCATCTTTAACGTGCTAGCCATATCTAAGTTTACGAATCCCCCGGGTTGACAATTAAATGTTAGGTAGTTTTCTTAAGTGAAATTCCTGCACCCAGTAGGTATGGCTTTCAGTCTTGGCCCCAACCTTCAGGAGAGTGAGGGTGAATATAAGACACATGACATCTTGATCATCGATTTGGAAGAGTTTTAAAAACCCAGAAAATCATTTATATGTCTGGATAAAAATATACCACCCTCACCATTAAATATTTGAGACAAGGCATGAACAAGTTCCATGTGGATTGAAGTTTTGAGGAGGAAGGTTAGAAAAACACCCTGGGAGTATGATTTGGGGAAGAGCCATTTGTAATAGGGATATTCAAAACGGACTAAACATGGTGTTCTCATACGGCCCTCCTTCTAATGCCATTGTTGATGGTGTTGGGAAATGCAATCCAAACAAGGGTCTCTTTTGATGTGAAGTCAGTTGAACCTCACACCATTTGGAGTAGGAGCCCCATCGTGTGTGGCACGGTTGCCATGTATTGTTATAGATTTTCCTTGAATCTAACTATTAGCAGAGGAGGTTTTTCCATGTGCCTTCGAAAAGCAGAAAGGGTGTGCTAGGTAGGTCATCGATCGTATGTTATTGCCAAAGTTCTTTAAACATGGTGGGGAGAAGAAGTGATCCTCTAAAGGCGGTAATAGTAGCACATAATAGAGACACACATGAACAATAAGTGTGCGTACAAAATCAAGCGAAATAGTCCACGGAGATGCAACGATCATTGAAACCAATATGACAAGGAAGATATGTCTAGCTATCTGGGGAATAGTCTGAGATCGCGCGACAACGATAATAGAAGTACAACACATTATCAATATGATAAAGTATAAAATAATAAAAATAGTTCAACAACACAGCACAGGATGAAAAACATTAATTATAAACATTCATAGAATAGACTTACAAATATGCATAATCATGCATGTAGAACGTGTTGGCCCATAGGGCTTCGTGTGGAAGTAAGTTCCAAGACACATGTAACAATAGCACCATTAACTCCATTGGTAGAGCGTTGGAGCACTCCTTGCTCATAAAAAGAAATATCTTATCTCTCTAATGCCTTGGAGAGGCAAGGTGAAAAAGTAATTTTCTCATACAATGAGGGTGTATATATATCCAAGATGTGATGCTTCATATTCCTTGTGAGTCTTTGACTACCCTCATGACTATTTGACTTACATGACTCTTCATATTCTAAACATGTCCATTGGACTTCCACTTTAAAATGTATTTCAAATGAAAAATTAAATGGTCCAAAGAATATGATGTGGCATGCTATCTGCTTCGGAACTAATTGGGTTGTTCAACAATCAATTTGATGTAGCTTGTTTCAAACCACATGAGGTTGGAAGCTAGCCTTCCAAACATAGATGGATTTCTCAAGAAAAAAAGGTAGATATTCCAATAAATAGGCTTAGAATGAAGATGGCTAACTCTTATATGTGTATTTTGGAAATTGGGTTCCAACGCTCCACAGTGTTCGTGACATGGACTAACCGCCTGCGAGTGGATCCTAACTGCGGTGATTGTGGCGGAGACTAATGCTCGGGTTTTGGTCTGGTGACAATCGTGATTCCAACAATTGGTGTGGGCGACGGGTCTCGAGTTGAAAATCACGGCTCGTGTTGGGGGGGAGATTGTTGGACATTTATGAATCACCATCAATAGCTTTGAATAGTTGGTGAGACAAGTGCTTGAAGTCCCGACTCATGTCTATGCCTATGTGCTCCTCCTTTAGAAATTCATCACGAGTTTTGAAGCTTAAGCTTTGTTGCTTTAAACCACTCCTCTCAGGACCTTGGAATCTCGGTTGCCCATGCTGGTGTGTCGGGAGAACACGATAAAATTGAGAATACCCTCCTTGAACCTTACCAATAAGTTGAGAAAAATATTTAGACACATATGCACTTGATATTCTTCGATTTGGCAATGCATGCAATCTACATTTGCAAAGGCTTGTGAAAGCTGGGGTCTTACGTTGTACTCATATCCATGGGCTCATATCTAACCACGATTTGCCATGTTTGGTTTTTATGTGAATCCATAAATTGAGAACACAACGCTGATCCTTCTTATTTGACACCTATTTGAATGGTTTGAAGAGCAAGCACCTTGACACATATAACATAGCCTAATACAACTATAGGACATAATTAGGACTCCAAGACTATTGGAAAGAGTGTTCAAACACCTTCACAAGGATGAAGGCAAGGTCTTGCTTTTTGAATTGGGGATCGGCTAAATTAGGATAGAGGAATGCGCGGAAAAAGCGAAATTGATGTGAGCATAATGAGTACCATACATGCACATGACATATGATGGCACATAACTAAAAATTACCAGTAACCAAACATTTAGTGACCATCAAAATTATGACAAGATACGCTTACCCCACCATTAGCGAAAAAACAAAGTTAATGGCATTTCAGTTCTTGGGAGGGAAAATTTGCTACGGAAATGTTGAACACTTTGTATGGCAGAAATCAAGCATTTCTGTTGGCTTCACCAAGGAATCCAAAAAAAGTTTCCAAGTGTGATTGGCCTTTGTACCCATGCAATTTAATTTTTGGTTATAATAGACATCTATTGCATGACCAATGACTATTTAGACCTTAAAAATATGTACAATTTTTGAAATTTAATGAACTTCATAATGTATTTCATATAAATGGCCCAACCTAACACCTAAGACAAGCCTAGAAAAACCTAGTTGTTATCAAGGATAAAATGACATATGATAACTCATGACTTCGACATGACATGAAACTGCGAGCAGGCAGCATATGTGGAAATTTTGATCACTTTGTTGTTGTTGTGTCTTGGTGTCCTCTTTTCCCTTCCACCGCGAAAGCAGTGATAGGGGATCTTCAATGATCTCATGTCTTGGGCGGTGATCTGTTCTTGTCCTTTCTTGCCTATTGATCAATCAACTTGAACGCTCGGCTATAAGGTGTCCCTTTACATGTTTCCTCATCCATCTCCTTCTTCATCGTCTTTCCATGACGTGATAGAGGACATGTTCTTGTAATTCACTCATGACAAGATGACATCAATCTAAAAACCCCTAGCCTAAGATGATGCATCTGATCCATAAAATGAGCTGAGAATAAGTGACGAGTTGAGAAGAGGGCTCGGTGTTGTGCATTGCGCGATTTGGGTAGGAAATGGAAGCCTTGAGCCTTGAGACCACATAGTGCACGGTTCGGTGAAATTGGGAACAATATTGCACAATTCCCGAATCTAATGGGACATACTATGGATGGGCACTAGGGTGATCACTACGCCCAGATTCGGGGACAAGGAAAGGGTTGGAGCTCTTTGTGTGGTTGCATAGTTAAAGGTTAGGGATTGAGATTGATGCTTGGGTTTGCGAAGTGTGGAGTTCAGGTCGAGCTGGGGGTCATGGTACCGTAATTCTGGGGTCGAGTTCAGGCTTGATCCATAAATTGTGTGTAACGGTCCTGAGAGGTAAGAAGTTCACATAACGTGGTGCCAAGCCTTAAAGGTCATGGCTAGAGGACTAACGATGTGCGGGGCATAGCTCGGGGAGGCCGGATGGCTTCAGTTCACCCAGTGAAGTTTTTCGAAAATGGCTAAGCGTGGGATAGGTGAGATTAGGGTGATAAAACTTTGAATATGATCACACACTTGGAATACTTTAACAAATCAACATAGATCATCACGCGGATGAATAACGTGTTTGCCTCCTTGTCACAACTTAAAGGACAAGTTACGACAAGTGTGACACTAAGGATACGCTTTGCGTGGCCGTGTGTGCCTTGACAACGCTTTAACTTTGAGGATGAGTGAAAAAGAATATACACGGTTAGAACAACTCATTTACAAAGAGATGACCTCTTAAAACCACAGGAAGCAGGTCCTATACCATAGCAATCGACAACCAACATGAAAATACAACATTTTTCTAAAGGAGAAAAAAATACCTCAAAAAAACACATGGGTGGTTTTTCAATGTTTGCAATGACACATGATGTGGCAAAGTAAACTTTCCTTCTCATTGTTTCTTCCTTTGTGTGAGATATTCTTTCTTCATATCTACCCTCCAACGGGTTGTAAATATGATGGAATATTCATGATCTGATATTTGATCTTATGTTGTAATCCGGTGTTCCTTTGTGTGTGTCTTGATAATCTTATCTCATCTCCTTAGGTGTCTTCTAGCATGTTCTCTCTATATATCTTCCTTCATCATCTTTCCATAGCAATGATATAATTTATGCATCTACAATCCCTTGACTTGAACAACATCTGATCCCTAATAAACCCTTGATAAGATATTTATGATCCTTGGTAGTGTAATCGAGTATGGAGGACCAAGAGAGAGCTTAGCGAATTGTGCGGTTGCGCAACAATGGGCGATCGAGGGCGGGCTTGAGCTGCGGGGGGCACGCCGGATGTGCAACTCAGAAAGCTGGGCAAGAGAAAATTTTGTGCGGTCAGTTGATGGAAAAATTTTCTAGGTCATATGAGAAAAATTGCACATTTTTGGAGAAAAAGGAGTGAACTCAACAACTGATGGAAATTTTGGGAATTTGGCTAAGTGTGCAGGATGGGTAGAGAGCAATGAAACGATGATAAAATTGTACATGATCACCTGTAGATACTTGGAAACACAACATAAATTATCCAAAATACATGAATACATACTTTGTAGTGTTAGTGACAAGAACAACTCCTTACCCAAAAGCATGCCACATGAAACAAACCAGAATTTCACTTTGCATGATAAACAACAATTCCCATGCTAGAAGATGACACTTGCTATATAAATATAAAAAGTGTGAATGCCGATTAAATATGTGAATGATGGTGAAAGTAACACATTCTAGAAGAAAAGATAACATTAGCTTAAATTCTAATTAGAGGTGAAAGCAAGTAGAAAGAAAAGGTCACGAAGGAAAAGAGCAAAAGGCGACAATTTTTAAAACTCAACTAAAGAACGGAAAATACAAACACTACTAGAATGTGAGCGCCGTTGTGAGTGCGCATTGGTAGTGACACGGATGTGGATATCCTGCCAGGGAAAAATCTTGAAGGACATGTTGTTGTCCAAGCTCACTTAGAATAATGCGCTCATGGACTTATTCGATGAGCATTTGGTGGTGACAATTCTTCCAATTCAGAGGAGATAAAAGAGCATCAATCGACCAAGTGATTATGGAACGATTGATCGACGGATCCATGGTAGGCTCCAAAATTAGAATCACATCGAAATTTTGGAGGGTGTTTCGGTAGGCGACAACAACACTGAAAAAAATTGAGCTTTAATGTGTCACAAATAGTGCCAGGTAATTAAATTTCTAATTTATAAATTTTATTTAATATGAAAAATTGTGCACGTAATAAAGTCTTCAACCAAAAATTGTGCACACTAGCAAATTTGGAATAAATTCGAAGCTACAAGATGTTAATAGGGTTATGCATATTGTTTATAGGTTATGGATTCAAGAACATTTTTAGTTGTTAAATCCCACTTTTCCCACCTTATGTTGGGTAGAAAAATCCTAGTCTAACTACTTTTTAAATTGTTGTATGAATGCATCCTTATCCCTTCTTGATTGTTTGCTTTTAGCATCCACATCACTACAGCTGTCATCTGTGCCTTATATGAGATGGACAACATGATTGCTTTTCTTTCCTTTGGCATGGGAGAAATATAGGAGGTGAATTTTCTAAATGAAATGATCCTAAGGGAACTAGCCTAGAGCCCCACTTGTTTATGAGTTGGTTGAGGGTCAATTATTGTGGAAGTTTCTTAACTTATCATGACCCTATGTATTTAGATACAACCTAATGAGTTTTGAAAATTCCTATATATGGAGACCCTATCAAGAGGAGAAGGTCATATAGAGAATATAACTTAGTTATGTTGATGGATTTCTACCATAAATTTTCTTGCATTTGAGGTGAGCCCAATCTTATAGCAAATTGAGGGAAGGGTAATGCCAAGGATCCAGGAGCTGTTCATCTATACACCAATGTATAATGCATTTCTACTATTTTAATTAATGAAAGCATTTGTAAGTTCTCTACACCATATTTCATTTTCTTTTTATATGTATGTGGATTAGCTATTACTAGTACACGCTAATATTCCTTTTGTGGAGGCAAAACATCGTCTTGTTTGATGGTGCATGTGTGTAAGGGATTGGATTAGGAAGCTAGGAGTGGGATCTTCAGACTGAAGTGAGGAATTTGGAGCTATCCATAGGGTTTGCAAGCTTCTCCCATCTACGAGGGTTTCAGGTATGCATCTCTTATCTTACTTGATGAGATGAATAGCATGTGTTTTCTTTAAGTCTTGAGAATTACTTTGGCAAAAAAACATCATCTCACGGATCTCAGATGGCAAGATCCTTGGAGAAAAAACTCTTTACCTTCTGAGAACATTTAGAGGAAACACTAGTCTTAATAAACTATCTTGATTTCTTGTATAAGCTTTTAAAATATTTTCAAGATAGTCTATATAAATTATCTTTTGTTAATTTCAAGATATCTTAAACAACAATTTAAATTAGAGTTTATCCCTTGGAGACAAGTTGTGTTTATTTCTACTTCTTTCCTTAGTTAATTGTTTCCACATATAAGTTAGAAATTACCATACCAAACAACAATATGCCTTACTAGGACCTACCATTTAGTAGTTTTCCCTTAGTTGATAAAGGAAGTTTTTGGACTATAAAGACGGGCCTATCTCTTGTTTAGAACTTTTTTCATGCAAATCATACCCAAAGTCAAATTCAACAAAACTAATTTATATCGTTTCTCATAGGCTAGACAATTTGCTATCACAAGGACAATGAAAGAATGTTCAACAATATTCACAAGTGATTTGAAGTTGCAAGAGGAAATTTCTTTTAGGGTGACGTTGGGCTTTAATTCCTTGGTAGGGATGAAAACTAGGGAAGTTAAGGGGGTGGGGAGCGCGTGAGTAATAGGATAGTCCTACTTTTTCCCTTGTCAATTTTCTTCTTATCTTGATTTCAGTGGGTTGAAAATTTCTTTATGATGTTGGAAAATGTTAGGTGGGTCCTAAGGCTCCACTAGCGGGTTAGGGCCTTTTCATTGCAATTAGGACTTTCTCTATGCCTTGATTTAACTTCAGTTGAGTAGCCATTAAATATTAAGGAGACGATAAAACATTTCATGCCATAATTTGACTTGAGTTGTGTAGCCATTAAATGTTGTAGCTCTTTACAAAAAGAGACAATAGAATATATTCATAAGGTAGTTCTTGATTCTACTAGGAGCTTGCCCTCTCTAGTAGAATTGTATTAGGAAGCCCTTTACTCCGATCTAAGTTTAGATTCAAGGGAAAGAGAACTACTCCTCCATGTCTTTGATGTACATTAGCAGAACATAAAACATATTTAGCTTCAGTTAGCTTTAACTATCCATAATTATTGCATGTACAACTAAGCTTAACTTAGTTGATTTTATGTATTTATTCCAAAACTAATATTGCAGAATTAATTTCATTCTTTTCTCGATTCTTATTCACTCCTTCCTTCTCTTGCAAGTTTGTTCATTATTTTGCAAATCTAAATCTTTGTATCTCAAAATCTTCCTTCTATGGCAGACATGCATCGAAATGTTCATTCCTCTAGTCCCCGACGCAGGTACAACCATGTTTCCTTCGATGCCATTTGATATGAAAAGCTATTTGAAGGTGTGCCACGACGAATACGGAGTCCTGCCAAGGCCAGACTGGGTCACCACCCAATTCAGTGGCCGTGTAAGTATATATATCTATATATATAAAAAACATATTTTATTTGTTTAATTTCATTCATTTGACTAATTTAAAATACCACCCAGTGTGTTGATGGTATTGAAAAAACTAAGATGGCTATTGATGCTTCCAACTTTAGCATTCTCATCCACAGCAATAGCTTTCACAACAGAAATGCTCAATTATATTGCTTATTTGATTCCCTGAAGACATCACTGTAAGAATGGTTTCAACGATTTTTTTTGTGATTCTAGTAAAAAAAAATAACACCAGTTTAATATGAGGGTTAGTTTCTGAATTCACATGTATAAACATATTCAATTTTGGTAAACATTTTCTGAAATTAACGGTATACAAATGTATGTTAAAAAAAAAAAACAATTCCATAACTAAATATTATTTTCATATATATTTTAAGATTTATTAAGAATTACATTAATAAATAGAGTTGGATATAAACCCATGATATATTTTTTATAGTTTATTTCTTTGTTTAAACTTTTTGGAAACTTTTAGGTATCCAAAAAGAATAATTTTAATTGTATATAAAGTGGTTAATTGAAAAAGAGTAATGAATAATTGAAGTGAATTTTTTCATGGTATTGTAGTGTTTTCTCTCTTATAATTCTTTATGATAATGAAAATGCTCTTGTTCATTTATATATTTAATGTATTTATGAATAAAATTTTGATATAACACCTTGTTATAATAATTTTGCAAACGATTAAGAAAATTGTGCTAGCATTTTTTCTAAGATCATTAAAACAAAATGATACAAATAAATTATATTTCATATTTAAGCTAAATTTAGTTTTAATTATATTTTCTTGCAGAATATAAAGAGAGTGCTTAAGCATTTTGGAAGTAACATTATTTTTTCTAATGGTTTGAGAGATCCATACAACAGTGGAGGGTAAGGAGTTTTGGTATTATATTTCATGCATAATTAATAATTTCATTAATTAATTATTTTATTACATGTATGATATATGTGAAATTGTGGGGTGTTAGATAATATCTCAAATATGTTTCTCATTATCACCACTATTGGTAATGTGTAAATAATATTTATGTATGATTTTCCATGGAATTGTAGTGTTCTAGAGAACATATCAAAGAGAATTGTGGCTATTACTACTGAAGAAGGTATTAAGCTTTTCAGATTCAATTTTTTCCTAATCAATTTAAATAGGGAAAAAAAACATAACCAAAAGTAGTGATTTGATGATGTGCATGCATCCATTGTCAAGATGCTATATCTACAACTAGTGGCGATCTAAAATGGCTCAAGAGGAAACAACCAAAGGAAATAAGAACTATAAGACGATGGATTCATGACTATGAAATGTCAATGACAATTTAGTATCTCATTTTCTTCTACTTGTTCCTATTGTTTAAGGGAACTTATTTATAAACGATTTGGTTGATTGAATTGTACTTTACTCATGAAACCTAAATCTTTCCATTATCCAATTGGAATTTAGTCATGGTTTTACATAGGCTCATTTAAATATTTCATGATGACAACATGGTTGATGGATCGAAATGTATTGAGATGATATAACTAGCCAAAATAATATAAATTAAATTTTTGGTACATGCCCAATGGAATCAATCCTTAATAAGCATAAAAACACTTATTTCATGATACATTGCTAATTTTAAAAAGAATCGTAAAAAATAACTATATTATAACATTATTTTAAATTATTGTGATTATTCACTACAACATAGAGGGAGTTTTAAGACAATATTTGAGACAATTTTTTGGTAAGTTGTCTTAACTTGAGACAAAAAAAACTTGTGTATTTCATTAAATATTGCCTTTAAGTGAGTGCCTTAAATTTTTGTCTTAAATTTTTTTCTCTATAAAGACAATATATAACAGAAGCATTACTATATGTTAGGAGAAAATTTCATTTTTGTCTCTCAAGGGTCTTGGATTAAATCCAGATTATATTTAATATAGAGACAACATGTCTTTAATCCTAGTTATTGTCTCTCAAGCATTACAATCTGTTAGGAGATAATTTCATTTTTGTCTCTCCAGAGACTTGGGATTAAAGACATATTATCTTTAATATAGAGACAACATGTCTTTAATCCTAGTTATTGTATCTCTACAGACAAAAAATATTATATTTAAAGACAATACAATATCACCTTTTTCTCTTTAGAGACAATATAAAACAAGGAATCTATAAAAATAACTCACAATTTAAATAAATAATTATAAAAAGTATTTAATTAAAAAGTTGTCTTTAGTGCGACTTTTTGGAGTTTCCGGTGCCAGAATCCGATGGAATTTTTTTACGTGAAATCTTGATTTATGTTATTTAAAATGGTTTTTTTTACTGTATATATGGATTTAGGACCCTGAAAAACCCCTAAGGCATTTCGATTGTGTGGGGATTACCCATCAAACTTGTGATTTCAATGAATTCCTACCGGATTTTAAAGAAATTTGATCGGAAAAATCCATCAGAAAAGTCTCCAAAAAGTCGCACTAAAGACAAATCAAATTAAAAATAAAATAAAATATAATTGATTAATTAAGGTTAGGGCACACTAAAATTGAACCACCAACTTCCTCCTTATAATGAAGGTGCTCTTCCATTGAGCTAGAACCCTTTAAAGAATTACATGTGTGTTATGGAAGCCTCCTGCTTATAAGGTAGGAGGTGGCTTTAGAAATAGGGTGGTAGAAATAATAAAAATAGATAAAATTTCATCTATTAAGCATAAAATCATGGTGGTTGACAGAGATTATAAAATTAGAATAAGTTAAGATTCATTAAAAATTGCTTAAGATAAAATCAAACAAAACCTATATGTAATTAAAAGATTTGAACTAAAATTTATAACAAGTGTATTTTTTTTATCTTCGTAAAATGAAGATAAATTTATGTTACTGGATTACCCCATGAATGGAATAATCACCCCATTTGTAGCTCCTGCCAACCTCTAGCTCAAGAATGCACCTCAAAAATTTAGCAATCAAGCAGGGAAGGATTCTACTGACCTAAAATGCAATGAAATTGAAGGGTGATTAAGGTTGAATTTTTCCATCTTGAATCCATATTTCAAGCTTGATTTCCTCCACGTAGTCACCACATAGGTATGCCATTCTCCCCATAGCATAAGGAAAAAACTTGACAGAGTCACCCTTCTTAAACTTGAATCCATCTTGGAAAGTATCCTCATTAACTACATATTCCTCCCCCACACCCCCCATATCATTCAAAAGAATCAAGGGAACCCAAATAGGCCATAATGAATTACAATTCTACAATGACCATTGCTCATTGGTGGAAAAAATTCAAAAAATATTACTTCTTCACAGGCTTCTTACCACAGGAATAGCTGGATAGAAGTGGAGAGTTTTAGGAAAATATACATGAATATAGTGCATCTTACCGAGTGCTTCTTATACTTTGGGAAAAGGTGGCTATATCATTACATTCAGTACTCTATTGATCCTCATGTACATTGGTAGTGGCTATTATATCTTCAACAAAATTTTCTTGTACATGATAATGTTTGTAGAGTATGTAGAGGAAATGTGACAAGCCTTGCATATTATGCAATTGGAATCACCAATTTGAAGAAAAACCTTGGAAAATGATTGTTTAGCAGTCATTTTTTGTGCATCATGCGACGGAAATATGTTTCGACCTCTCCTTGCAAATTTCCAAAACAGATATGATTGATTATGGCAATGCAATGGATTACTAAATTGTTGGAAAATTAATCTCAACCATCGCGTTAAATTTATTGATAGCAACCATACCTTAAGTAAATATTTTGCAGGTTGCAGATTTTGTTTGCAGGAAAGGACATCATTAAAATGGAGTTCTAAACCAGAGGACAATTACCCATTCCACAATAGATTAAATAATTAAAATTCAAATAGAAATTTATGAATGTTTGGTAGAAATTCATGGGAAAGCAACTATTATTTACTATCTGCCAAGTTCATAAAATCATGTTCACCCATCCTGTGTATTAATTTTGTATTGTTATGAATTAATGTCTTGGAAATGTATTGTTTGATAAAACAATTATGTATAAGTTCAATGTAGTGTGGCGGATGTAAGTCTAAGGCAAGAGGAGAAAATGATGGAGAAAAGTTTGGTGGATGCTGAAAAAACTTTGTTAAAGGTTTTACAATGAGTTACTCCGGTGAATGTAAATCTTAGTAAAAACTCTTGTTCGATAGAAAAATCCTTTGGTTATGGTGTAGTCTAAAAACTCCACAAAATAACCCAGAAATTGCAGTAAGATTATGAAAATTTATGGCAGAACTTTTTGAAAATATGGGTTAAGGGTGTCAAACTTCAGGATTTTGGGCACCCCAGGGGTTTTTGATGGTGCTGAATCCATTTCCACTATCAAAAAAATGATTCAAACACTCACACTACCTGATTTTTTGAAAAAATATTAACAGATTCCGGAAAAAAGCTGTTGTCTAGACTATTTTGTCGCATTGGTAGAAAACTCATTTGGTTATGGCATAGTCTAAAAGATCCACAAAATAACCCAAAAATTCCAGTAAGATTATGAAAATTTATGGCAGAAATTTTTGAAAATCTGGGTTAAGGGTGTCAAAGTTCAGGATTTTGGGTGCCCCAGGGGTTTTTGATGGTGCTGAATCCATTTCCACCATAAAAAAAATGAGTCAAACACTCACACTTCCTGATTTTTTGAAAAACAAATTACTAGATTCCGACAAAAAAATTGTCGTCCAAGCTATTTTGTTGCATTAGTAGACAACTCCATTGGTTATGGCGTAGTCTAAAAAATCCACAAAATAACCCAGAAATTCCAGAAATATTATGAAAATTTATGGTAGAAATTTTTGAAAATATAGGTTAAGGGTGTCAAACTTCAGGATTTTGGATACCCCAAGGGTTTTTTATGGTGTTGAATCCATTTCCACCATCAAAAAAATGATCGGATTCCGGAAAAAAACTGTCGTCTGGGCTATTTTGTCGCATTGGTAGACAATTCCTTTGGTTAAGGTGTAGTCTAAAAAATCCACAAAATAATGCAGAAATTATAGTAAGATTATGAAAATTTATGGCATAAATCTTTCAAAATCTAGGTTAAGGGTGTCAAACTTCAGGATTTTGTGTGCCCCAAGGGTTTTTTACGGTGCTGAATCCATTTCCACCATAAAAAAAATGATTCAAACACTCACACTACCTGATTGTTTGAAAAAAAAATTACCAGGTTCCAGAAAAAAAAACTGTCGTCTAAGCTATTTTGTTGCATTGGTAGACAACACCTTTGGTTATGGCGTAGTCTAAAAAATCCACAAAATAACCTAGAAATTCCAGTAAGATTATGAAATTTTATGGCATATCTTTTTGAAAATATGGGTTAAGAGTATCAGTCTTCAGGATTTTGGGTGCCTCGAGGGGTTTTGATGGTGTTGAATCCATTTCCACCATCAAAAAGTGATTCAAACACTCACACTACCCGATCTTTTGAAATTTTTTTTACCAGATTCCGGAAAAAAACTGTCATCCGAGATATTTTGTTGCATTGGTAGAAAACTCCTTTGGTTATGGTGTAGTCTAAAAAATCCACAAAATAACCTAGAAATTCCAGTAAGATTATGAAAATTTATGGCAGAAATTTTTGAAAATATAGGTTAAGGGTGTCAAACTTCGGGATTTTGGGTGCCCCAAGGTTTTAGATGGTGTTGAATCCATTTCCAGGATAAAAGAAATGATTCAAACACTCACACTACCTGATTTCTCGAAGAAAAAAAATTACTGGATTCAGGAAAAAAAATTGTCGTTCGGGCTATTTTGTCACATTGGTAGACGACTTCTTTGGTTATGGCGTAGTCTAAAAATTCCACAAAATAACCCAGGAATGATAGTAAGATTACGAAAATTTATGGCAGAAATTTTTGAAAATTTATGTTAAGGGTGTCAAACTTCAGGATGTTGGGTGCCCCATGGGTTTTTTACAGTGCCGAATCCATTTCCACCATAAAAAAATGATTCAAACACCCACGCTACCTGATTTTTTGAAAAACAAATTACTATGTCTTGGCAAAAGACTGTCGTCCGAGCTATTTTGTTGCATTGGTAGACAACTCCTTTGGTTATGGCGTAGTCTAAAAAATCCACAAAATATCCCAGAAATTCTAGTAAGATTATGAAATTTTATGGTAGAATTTTTTAAAAATCTGGGTTAAGGGTGTCAAACTTGAGGATTTTGGGTGGCTCGAGGGGTTTTGATGGTGCTGAATCCATTTCCACCATCAAAAAATGATTCAAACACTCACACTACCTAATTTTTTGAATTTATTTTTACCATATTCCGAAAAAAACCTGTCGTTCGAGATATATTTTTTGCATTGGTAGGCAACTCCTTTGGTTACGGTGTGGTCTAAAAAATCCACAAAATAACCCAGAAATTCCAGTAATATTATGAAAATTTCTGGCAATTTTTTTTGAAAATCTGGGTTAAGGGTGTCAAACTTCATGATTTTGGGTACCCCAAGGGTTTTTGATGGTGCCGAATCCATTTCCACCATAAAAAAAAATGGTTCAATCACTCATGCCACCTGATTTTTTGAAATTTTGTTTTATCAGATTCCAACAAAAAACTGTCGTTTGGTCTATTTTGTTGCATTGGTAGACAACTCCTTTGGTTATCAAAATTTTGCATTTGAGTTTTACCACAAAAATTTTGTTTTACTCTGCTTCATGTGAGTCAATTTGTTTGAAATTTTTTCTCCATTATTGTTGTGCAAGTCAACATGTTTAATCTCTGACACTTTGTTTTTTAAGAAAGTCTCCTATGATTTAATTTTCATGGTTGTATTGTCTTAAGAAAGATATATCCATGATTATGTGTGTTGAGCAACCATCCCCTGTCATTTTTTAAAATGGTATCATAGCGGATGAAAATTTTATCACTATAAGAGAAATGGTTTTTACAGGGAGCTAAAAGTTGTTTTTGAAGGCATTATGTTTGCAACGTATTCATCAGCAGGGAGAAAGTTTTTTTACAGAGTGAAAATTGCAGTAACAAGCAAAATCTTGACTAATCCACAGATACCTCAGTTTAATGGAAAAAATTATGATTATTGGGCTTTAAAAATCAAGGCTCTATTTTCTTCATAAGACATTTGGGAATTGGAGGATGGCTTTTAAGAACCAGCAAATGTAGTAGCATACAATGTTTTGACACAAACATAAAATGATTTGTTGAGAGAAAAAATGAAGAAGGACTTAAAATCCCTCTTCTATATTTTTCAGGAAGTTCATGAAAGTATTTTCCCAAGGATTGTGGCAGCAATAAAGTCTAAGAAAGCATGGGATACCTTCCAGACAACCTACAAAGGCATGGAAAAGGTGAAGACAATAAAAATACAAATGCTGAGAAGAGATTTTGAGACAATTTGTATGAAAGAGTCTGAGAATGTAGACTCATTTTTTACACATGTAATTGGGTTGGTTACTCAAATAAATTCTCATGGTGAGACACTTGAGGAAAGGAGAATAGTTGAGAAAATTATGAGAAGTTTTCTAGCAAAATTTGATGACATAGTTGTGGCCATAGAAAAGAAAAAGGATCTCTCACAGTTTTCAATGGATGATCTTCATGTATCACGGATTTTTCATGATCATAGGTTGAACAAAGCAATAAAATCCTCATTGGAGCATGCTTTCAAAACACAAGTTTCATTTGGTTAAGGTAGAGGTCAAGGAAGAAGAAATTACAGAGGAAGAGGCAGAAGCCCACACAGAGGTGGAAGAAGTAGACCTTCAAGTTCAAGTGGAAGGGGAAGAAAACAAAAATACAAGTCAAGGTTCAAGCTAGAATCAAGCATAAGGTCATGTGTATGATAAATCTCAAGTTCATTGTCATTACTGTAAGAAGTATGGTCATTATGCAAATGAATGTAGAAAGAAGCAATATGAGATAAATAAAAAAATAAGTGCAAATTTCATAAAGAAAAATCAGAACCATGATAGCATGTTTTTTACTTGCGTAGCACAAGAAAAACAAGGAGATGCATGGTTTCTAGATTAAGGGTGCAACAACCACATGACAAAGAACATAGAAATGCTTTCCAATCTAGATGAAAGTGTGAAATATGAAGTGACATTAGGGACTGATAACAAATTCTCGGTCATGGGATAGAATAAGTACATTTCATATGTTTACTTTGTCCCTGGTTTGAAACATAACCTCATAAGCATTGGGAAGCTCATGCAAAAGGGATACAATGTGTTTTTCAAGGATAATGAGTGTACAATTTTGGATAAGTATCCAAGTAGACAATGGATTGCAAAAGTTCATATGAAAAACAATAGAATGTTTCATCTCAAGTTAAAATCAAATTTGAAGGAAGAAGATGCTCAAGCACAAATGTAAATGAATTCACAAGCGAATGAAAGGAAAAATATAGCTGCAACACAAGTAAACTTTCAAGCAGAAGTTAAGGATTAAAATTGGTTATGGCATTTGATATTTGGTCATCTCAATTTTAGAGGTTTGAATTTGCTGCATAGGAAATTCATGGTGAAGGGATTACCACTCATAGAAAAATCAGACAACCTATGTGAAGGATGCATCTTAGGAATACAACGTAGATAATTATTTCCAACATGAAATTCAATAAGAGCAAACACACCTTTGGATATTGTTCATTCATATTTATGTGGGCCAATGCAGACACCATCAATTCGTGGAAGTTATTATATTTTGAATTTCATAGATGATTATACAAGGAAGGCATGGGTCTACTTCCTAAAACATAAAAGTGAAGTGTATCATTGATTCCACCAATACAAGGCTCTTGTTGAGAAGAAAAGTGGATACTAAATCAAAGTGTTGAGCGCTAACAAAGGTGGTGAATACATCACAAATGAATTCCTACGTTTTTGCAAGGAGCATGGAATTCACCATAAATTTACAACAAGGTATACACCTCAGCAAAATGGTGTCGTAGAAAGGAAGAAAATGACCATTATGGAAATGGCAATGAGTATGATGAAGGAAAAAAATTTGCCAAATGATTATTGGGCTTAAGTTGTCGTTTGTGAAACATATATCATTAATAGGTTTCCAACCAAGGGTGTCAAGAATATAGTTCCTAAAGAGGCATGGAGTGGAAGAAATCATGGAGTCACTCACATGAGAGTGTTTGGATGTGTGGCGTATGCACATGTCCCGGATGAGTTGAGGAAGAATTTGGACAACAATGATGAATCCAAGGCATACAAGCCCTAAAATTCATCAACCAAGAAATTCATAATCAACAAAGATGTGTAGTTAATAGAAGGTGAAGCATGGGATGGAATTTTAGAGAAGACATTCAAAGTGAAGAGATGTATACCACATGAGGACAAAGAGGAATAGACTACAACAAGAAATTCCTCAATGGTGACTTCTCTTACACCTACACAATCTCAACAAAGCAATCAACATGTGGCACCGTAAAAAAATAATAGGACAATGTCACATAGCCAAGCAAGTGATTCTCCAAGAACACCGCAAAGATCTGCAACTCCATCTATTTCAAGAGACACACCAGGTGACATGACAAGCCCATCTTCGGCAAGCATAAAAAGACAAAAATTCATAAATTTAAGTGAAATATATGAGAAAAATGAAGCTGATAGTAGCGTTGATCTGAATTCATTATTTGAATTATTTTGTCATGTAAATAACCCAGTCCAGTTTTAGGATGTAGTAAAAGAAGAAAAATGGGCTGTGACAATGGATGAAGAAATATAAGCAATAGAAAAGAATTATACATGGGAGTTAGTGGACCTTCCACAAGGAAAAGAAGTCATTGGAGTGAAGTGGGAGTATAAGACAAAGAGAAACATTGAAGGCAAGATTGAAAGACATAAAGAAATTCTGGTTGTCAAAGGATACAAGCAACATCATTGAAGAGATTATGCATAGAAATTTGCGCCAGTCATGAGGATGGAGACAATACCTAGAGTGTTGTTGATTTTCATGCAACATAAATGGAAAGTGTATCAAAAGGATGTAAAATTGCTGTTCTTGAATGGAGTGCTAAAGGAGGAGGTATATGTTGTGAAACGACCTAGTTATGAGGTAGAAGACGAAGAACAAAAGGTGTATTGGTTGAGGAAAACTCTTTATGGGTTGAAGAAAGCACCACGTGCATTGTATAGTAGGATAGATGCTTACTTGATGGACAATGGGTTCGAAAAATGTGACGGTGAGCCTACTTTCTACATCAAATAGAGTGATGGTAAGCTTCTTATTTTTGTTTTATATGTAGATGATTTGTCATAGGGAGTGATGATTTCAAAGAAGTCGTGAAAAGTTAGTTTGAAGTGATTGACTTGGGGTTGCCAAGGTATTTTCTGGGCATAGAAAGTGAAGAAAACATAAATTGGTATTTTTATTTCCTAAGAAAAGTATGTAGAAGACTCTTTAGAGAGGTTTAATACGCAGAACAACAAGCCATCACCAAATCCAACCATCATGGGGTTGAAGTTGAACAAAGATGATTGCAACAACAATGTAATTATGAAATTATACAAAAGTATGGTGGGAAGCCTAATGTATTTGAATGAAACTAGGCATGATATAATGTATGCAGTGAGTTTCATGTCAAGGTTCATGGAGACACCCAAGGAGACACATTGGTAGGAAACCAAAAGGATTTTAAAGTATGTCAATGGGACAAAGGAGTATGGTATTTTGTACACCGCAACAGATGCTTTTAGGCTGGTTGGTTATATTGATAGTAACTGGGCAGGAAATGTTGATGATAGAAAGAGCACGTCAAGATATGTTTTTCATTTGATTTTGGGAGCCATTTCATGGGCTTCCAAGAAGCAACCAACAGTGTCATTATCAACAACAGAAGTTGAGTATGTCACTGCAACATAAACAATGTGTCAAGCAGTTTCGATGCGAAGAATGTTGAGGGATTTATGCCATGAACAAGAGAGAACAACCACTATTTTATGTGACAACATTTCTACAATTTCACTATCAAAGATTTCTGGTTTTCATTGTATAATAGAATTAGTTAAAAATGGTGAGATTGTGTTGCAGCACTACAGGTCAGAAGAAAAATTTGCAGACATCTTCAAAAAGCCATTGGAACGTGGAAATTTTGTTTATCTTAGATATTTTTTGGTAATGTTCAATGGAGGCAGTTGCGATTAAGGGGGAGTGTTGGAAAATTAATCTCAACCACCACGTAGAATTTACTGACCACAACCATATCTCAAGTAAATATTTTGTAGGTTGCAGATTTTGTTTGCAGTCAAGGACCTCATTTAAATGGAGTTCTGAATAGGAGTACGATTACCCATTCTGCAACACATTGAATTAGTAAAAGTCAAATACAAATTCATGGGTAACCATTTACTCTGCAATTTTTATTTCCATAAAGCTCAAAAAATAATATTCACCCATCATGTGTATTAATGTTGTCTTGCTATGAATTAATGTCTTAGAAATGTATTGTTTGATATAAAAATTATGCAGAATTTTAATGTAGTGTGGAGGATGTAAGTTTGAGAAGACAAGAGGAGAAAATCATGGAGCAAATTTTGGGGGGCGCGTAAAACACTTTGTTATGGGTTTTATAGTGAGTTACCCCAGTGAATGTAAACAACAAATTTTGGTTGGTGCGTAAAACACTTTGTTACAGGGTTTACAGTGACTTTTGAATGTAAATTTGAGCAAGAAATATTGTTTTACTCGTGAAAGAGTCGCAGCCTCCATATGAATTATTTTTAAAAAGAATCATATAATTTAATTTCCATGATTGTATTTTCTTAAGAAACATCTCCCCATGACTCTATGTGTTGAGGAAGAATCCCCTGTCTTTAAAGTTTTTAACATAAATGTTGAGATTAATGATTTTCTGTGCACTATTGGCAGTGTGGCTGTGATTGAAGTACCCACACATCATAATCAACGTGCTCACATCCTCTTCACCTATTTTGTATTTAGAATACTTGACGCCTCATGATGCGTTTGATAGATTTGTCACAAAATATTTCAGGGTATGATATCTCGCTTCAACACGATTCTAAAATTAATGCAATTATAAAATCGTTGTTGTTGGTTTAATTCACATCGTTTTTTTGTTTGGTGCAATATGGGAGAAAGATCTGTTATCGAAACAACAAAGAATTCTAGGAAAAGATGGAGAAATTTGTGTCCCAGCTTGAAGGCCTGCAAAAATTGGACCGAATTTTTAACACATGCGAGTATACTCTTCACTTATCGTATTCACAAAATTTTTTCCCTCAAATTAACACAAAACCTTCTTCCTAGAACCTTCACTTCTCCATCTTTACCCAATTATCATTCTAACTTGACATTACATTTTTCATATCTATGAATAGTTGGTTAAACTTATTCTACTAGATTTACCAAGAATTCCAAGTAGGAGCCCAATACAATTTTCCACGAGTGAAACTAGTAAATAGCATATACATTCATCCTTTGCTCCAATTTATGATCTTGTCTTCCAATTTGAGTTGATTTCTGCAAGATTGAGAAGTTGGGGTTAATTCACAATTTAATTATGCTTATATTTTTGTTTTTCAAAGGAAAAAAACACTTCAGAATTTTATATTATTAAAACTAGAGAGTACATTTTTTATAGTTCTTCATTCTAGTTATATTCAGACCATTTCCATTAATTACAATACTATTTTCCTATTTAAACTGATGGATCTTATCTTCTTCTTTCTATTGTCCAAAATATGAAAATACCATCTTATAACTTACATTATGTCATATTTGTTCTCATTGTTACCTTATCCTATAGTTCCATGTATAATACAAAAATCATTACAGTACTTCATACCTGCACACTCTATGAAAAGTTAATTCTACCATCATTTGTCATAATTCCTTGTTCATGTACTGAGAAGAAAAACTTAAAGTGTTACTTATCAATACCTCTCTTTAGTAGCACATCAACCATCTAGTTCAGTTCCCTATAAATGTGATCAAAATTTATGTGTTGGCATGTGCTTACCAATGTCCTGATGTGTTTCATCCAGTTGGTTAATATGGGGGGATTGAACTTGTTATGTCCTTTCACCCATTCTACTATCCCCTTTTCATCTTTGTAGATCTGTATTCTTTCCAATCTAAGCCATTTTGCTGATATCGATACCCCCCATAGTGCAATAATATCTGCCTTATTTTTTGTGCCTTGTCTCCCATCCCACCAAAAGAGATAGGATTTCCTCGGTTCTATTACTATGTAGGCACCACATCCACATCTTCTCCTAGAGCAGGCACCTTCAAAAAACCCCATCGAATATGATTGCCAAATATCTCTGCTCTTGATTTTTGTTTGTTTGTTGTTACTCTTATATGGTCCATATTCATTGTAATATGAAACAAATTTTATGATATCCTCCCTCACATCTGGATAACTATTTTAAAAAATGAGTGCATTTCGGCTTTTCCATATGGACCATAATATATATAGTGGTAGAAAATTGTACCTGTCATGACATTTGAGCCAGGTTCTCAAACAGTGCCTTGGTGATGTTTGTTAATGAGGAGGAGTAATGCCAAATGTGTCTATGACCCCTTCCCATATAGCTCTCGTGAATGGGAAATGAAGAAAAAAAATGAGCATTATCCTCATAACTATTTTCACAGAGAAGACATATGCCTGGGCCTAAGTACCCTCTACACTGAAGATTATTCCATGTCAATGTTCTATCCATGACAGACAACTAGAAAAAGCATTTGATCTTATTAGGTAATTTACCTTTCTAGATAACTTGAACCCAAGATGGTGACTGCTCTACTTCCTTATTATTTTGTAGTGACATATAAACATCCTTAACCATCGGAAGCCCCTTTTTGAGATAACCTTCCCATGTCATCTGGTCTTCGTTTTCATTAAGTGTAATACCTTCACTTTCGAGTTTATATGTATATTCTTCCCATTCACTCACATATTCACTTAGTATCTATATTTCCTGAGCTCTTTCCCATGACTGTCTATCAATACATTGTATATTATGATAGAAAATATGTTTTAGGAAAATAATCTCTTTTTCATGGAGAAAATTAAGGATATGGAATGATAAAGAGTGGTTTCCCACCATACCTTTGATAACATTCAATCCAATCATGATCTTGAATCCATCTCCTGCCTCCCACTGTACCAACCCCAAGAGCTAGTGAATGTTTTTCAACATACTTCTCCATATGTATGATGAAATAGACTTCATCTTCTCCCCACGAGCAATCCATGGTGTGAGTGTTTGCCCAAACATATATTTTCCTTCTATAATTTGAGACCATAATCCTGAACCTGTTATTTCCCGCCACATTTTATTTACGATTAGTTCCATGTTGAATGTTGTGGTATCTATGACCCCCCATCCACCTTTCTCAATAGGTCTTGCAATGATGGACCATTTAACCAAGGGGAAATTTCCAGAAAGAATTGTTTCGGACTAGATAAAGCGTCTCATGATCGATTGAATCCTTTTAATAATTTCCTTTTGAATTAGAAAAAGGTTCATCCAATACACTGTTATATTTTGTAGAACAACTTTTAAAATGGTCAATCTGCCCCCCATTATCAGCCATATGTGTTTCCATCAATCAAGCCTCTTGTGAAATCTCTCTACCAACCAATACCAATCCTTGTTATAGTGTTTGTTAGGCCTTAGTTTGAAACCCAAGTATGTGAAACCTTCGTCCATTTGCTTGTATCCCACACCAAATAGTAGGCTAATTTCCCTAAAATCTAACCCTACATTGCCAATGTGTATGATAACTAATTTTGGTCCATTTATAGAAAGTCTTGAGGCCATTCCAAATGTTTGGATAATGTTATGGACAATTATGCAGGTATGCAAGGCAATTAATAGTCAACCTCCAAGAACGGATCTTCTTACTCGATTATCTATTCGAGCGAAATACGCTAACAGAGGCTCTGACTATTTGGATCTAGGTAATTAGAGTGCAACATCTTGTGGATGGGATTGTAAGGTTTCTGCAATTATTCCTCTTCCTCTCGCTAAATTATACAATCCAAGAGAGTATTAATTATTGTTAGTACTTGTGTAGCTAGTACATACATGCACTAATTAATAATTTTCGTGTGCCACACGTGCACCAAAATGTCCAAAATTTTCATCTCATATCGAGCCATGTACAACCATGTTTCCTTTAATGCAAATTCACCCAGTGATCGTACACATCTCGGGGCATGTACAACCATATTTCCTTGCAAAGTTACCTAGTGATCATACCTGGTCTATGCTGATTTTAATTTTAGCATGTAAACCATGTTTCCTTGCAGAGTTACCCAATGATCGTACCTGGTATGGGTTGATTGGAATTTTAGCATGTCTCCTCCACCTAACACAGGTACAACCACCGTTGTGAAATTTGATCCAGGGCATCTTTGCTAAGGAGGGCCATCCTCAAATGGGTGATCATACCCAATCTGGGCTGACTTGAATTTTAGCAAGTCTCCTCCCATAGCTGCATAGGCACAACCACCCTCGTGAGATTGGATCCTGGGTAGCCTTGCTAAGGAGGCACATCCTCAACTAGTTGTGCTAGTGAAGCTTGAAATTTATACATATCAATATTGATTTTATATATTTATTTATTTTTTTTAAAACATTTTTCCCTCTTCTTCTTTTATTTTTTATTTATTAACCATAAATGAAAGTTTCTCTTGTAATCTATGATAAAGGCATCATAAAATGGAGTTGTATTTAGTGCAACTTTTTGGAGTTCTCGATGCCAGAATCTGGTGAAAAATTTTGAGGTAAAATATCGATTTCTATATTTAAACTGGTTTTTTGACTGAATATATGGATTCAACACCCTTAAAAACCTCTAGGGAACTTCTATTGTGCACAAGATTACCCATCAAACTTCAGTTTTCAATAAATTATTGCCGGATTTTAGGGAGATTAAACTAGAAAAATCTAGCAGAAAAGCCTTCAAAAAGTCGCACTAAAGCCTACTCGTCATAAAATTAAGGATAAATATGCCCATTATTACTCTTCCTCGCCCCGCCTGCTGCAAATTGTCAACTACCAAATAACATTAAATTTAGAGATATATTCACCTAAGTCTAGTTTGTTGGAACTGTAGAGCTTACCCTTGGAGGAGGGGACCTGGGATAGGGCCTATTGCAGAAGTTAGACACATAATTTGTCTCACAGAAACTCATGAACATGATGGTTGCAAAACTCCTATGTTTGACGGTTATTTGAAGTTAGCAGTTTGGAATGAGGCAGCAGAAAATGGCAAAGGGTACGGAGGAATACTGGTTTTAGTGAAAGAAAAATAAGGTCGTCACTTTCAGTTAGTGAAACAAGATACAAATAAACAATATTTATGGTTCAAAATAACAGAGAATGAGAACAACATAAGAATTGCAACATGTTATTTTGCGCCTCAAGTATCAAGAACTTACAAAAATAAGGGATTGGACAACAAAGATCCGTATGCAACTTTAAAGCAAGATATTTCCACATATTCACAATAGGGAGAAGTTATTTTAGCGGGAGATTTCAATGCTAAACAACAAATGAACAAGCTAGTATTATTTGTTGTAAAGAGGATCACAATCCTATTTGACTCATGAAGAGGAGAATTCTCGATGGTTGAGATGTTTAGAATATGACAAAGATAGTAATCATTTTGGAGAGGAGTTGCTTACGTTGTGTGGTGCTTTCAACTTAATTATCTACAATGGTCTAAATAGATGGAAAAAGTCTGGGAACTTCACTTGCAACACATACAATGGGGCAAGTGTCGTTGACTATGTTATTGGTTCACAAAGCCTAATAGAAAGAATATATGAAGTTAATATATGAGAGTATATTTGGGATTTAAAATCAGATCATAACCCAATTTATATAAGCTATCCTGGTTAGAAGAAAGACATAATAAGAGGAAAACCCAATGTTCTCAAAAATCAGCATCAAGGGGCAAAATTATTCTAACACAAGAAAATTGCACCATCTTCAAAACAATGTTAAAGAGATCAATACAGAAGGAGAAAATTAGCCCCCAAAGCCTCAATAGCCATGAGTTAACAAATATAATCCAGGGTGCACTTGAGAAGTGAAAAAGAGAAAAAAATAGGAAATCAGAATCAAATTTTCCTGTGACTGCGTGGTTCGATGAGGAATGGAAAGTGACAAGGAGAACCTTGAAAAAATAAGGAGAGGAGCAGATGGATGTAAAGTTATATAATCAGTTTTTAAAAATAAAAAGTATGAGTTCATGCAAACAAGGTGGGAAGAGTTGATATATTTATGCAAGAATAACCCAAAATATTTTTGGAAGGAACTTAAACCAAGGAAGAAGCAGTTTGAAAATAACATTACAACCAATCAGTGGTTTGACAATGCAAGGCAACTCTATGAAAAATAATTATAGGTTGAGCCTCCTCCCAGGATCAACACCACTACAAAGCTTTTCATGGTACATGACGTGGAGGAAGGAATTAAAAAGTTAAAAACAGGGAAGGCAAAGGACTTGGTTCAACTTCAAGCAGAATATCTAAAGTGGGGAATGAAAATTTTGGCACCGCACATCATGGGAATATTCAACAACGTCTTTCAGCAAGGAATCCCAAGGGATTAGACAACTAGTCTAGCAATTCCTCTTTTTAAAAGTGGACACATTGATAATCCTTCCAACTATAGAACCATTATGATCAATCCTTTGTTTGCAAATATTTTTAGTGGCTTCATAGAAAATAGAATCAGTAAGTGGGCAGAAGTAAAAGAAAAAAGGGCAAAAGGGCAAGCGGGTTTTAGGCTGAAGCATTCTACAGTAGATCATGGTATCACACTGAGACACATTGTTGAAAAGGTTTGGGGGAGAAAAGAAAAAGTATTTTACTGCTTTGTTGACTTCAAAAAGGCATTTGACATGGTCCTTAGAGATACGTTGTGGTGTAGAATAGAAGAACTTGAAATTCCTTTACAATATAGAGTTGTTATCCATAGGCTTTATGAAGAGGTGAAAGTCAAAATTAGAACTTTAGCAGGAATTTCAGAAGTGACATCAGAGTCAAGCAAGGTTTCCCTTTATCCCCTACCCTTTTTGGTTTATATATTGACAAAATGGAAGAGTGGCTAAGTTTTTAAGGTGGGGACGGTGTTTGATTGGGGGAGTTTGTGATAAAGATTCTTTAATATGCTGATGATCTTGTGCTCGTTGCTAAATCAGCTCATGGATTGGAGATGCACTTATATTCCCTTAAGAATTTTTGTAATGTAGTGGGGATGCAAGTGAATACCAGCAAGACCAAAATAATGATTTTCTCCAATAAAAGGAAGAAAGGCCATCATACGTTCTTCTTCGAAGGCAACATTCTTGAAGAAGTAAATGAATGCAAGTACCTCAGGATCGATTTCAACAACAGGCTTAATTGGGAAGATTGCAGAAAGAAAATAATTTTAGGAGGGTGGAAAGCATTGTATGCACTTCAAAACCTATGTAGAGAGGTAGAGTTATGGAATTGGAACATTATCAAAGTACTTTTTGAACTCCTATTTGGTCCATTACTATTATATGGGTGTGAATTGTGGGCTAGCAACATCCTTGTTTCAAAATGGAAACAAATTGAAAGAATTCAAAAACGCTTGATCATGAGAAAGTTCAAAATAAAAAGTTCGGTTCCTTATGAGATAATGTTGAGTGAAACAGGGGCAGCTCCCATCAAATAAATTTCCATGGTGCATCTTATAAGGTATCTAAAAATAAATGAGAAAATGGGAGGAGATAGATGACCAAAAGTTATCTTCAATGAAGGTATGAATGAAAGAAAGAAATCATGGATGAGACAAAACAACAAATGGATGCAAAAATGGAATATTTACCTAAATGCATGTCCCAAAAATAGAAAGGAGTTAAAGAATTTTGTGCTGGAGAAGTTCCGTAAGGGTGTATGGGGAAAATAGTTGGGTAGAAAGAAGAAGTATTATGTTCAGAAACTCAAACCCACTTGTGATCTTCAACAAAAAGAGTACATTGGAGCTAGCATTCCGTGGAGAGCAAAGATTCGTATTCCTCAATTAAGAACTAACTCACCTCTACTTCGGTGTGAAACAGGACAGTGGAAGAGACCTAAAGAAGCTTGGGAATAAAGGGTATGCACTTTTTGCACTTATGGGGCAGTGGAATCAGAAAAGCATTTCATTTTGGAATGTGATGCTTTCAATGACTTCAGGGATAGTTACTGCAATATGTTAGCATCAACTCTGTGGCATTGTCTTTTCAGTGAGGGAACTGTTAGAGGTTGGTTCAACTCATCATCAATTTGAGCAAGAAAAGAATTGAATTACAGAAGAAAGAAAAAGCATGGAAGCTGGTAATCCCATAGACTATTTTTAGTCTCGTGGACATTAAAATTTCATTCATTCATTCATTGTAGTGAACGTGTTGAGGGTGTTTAAAAAAAATAAGATCGGCATTGATGCCACATGTTGCAAACTTTCGCATTCCGATCCACCGCTACCACTTTCATAACATAATGCCCAATTATGTTGTATATTTAATTATCTAGAAACATGGTTGTAAGAATGAAATATGGTTGTAAAAATGGTTTCAATTATTTTCTCCGATTTTAATAAAAATATAAAACTATTTTAATATTAGTATTAGCCTCTAAATTCATATGTACAAAGATTTTTAGTTTTGGTGAACATTTCTAGTTTAAAAATATTCATTGTAAAATATTTTATTTTTAATCAACAAGGACAATTTGATAACTAAATATTAGTGCGAAAGTATTCTCTTATAATTGAATTTCGATATAAAATAATATATTTTAGATAGCTTCTTTATTTGCATAAACGTTTTGGAAACCTTTAGGGATAATATATTTTAGATAGCTTCGTTATTTGCATAAACGTTTTGGAAACATTTAGGTATGGAAAATGAAAATTGTTAATTGTGTATAAAGTGGTTAATTGAAAAGTTGTAATGAATAAATGATGTGAATTGCTTCATTGTATTGTAGTGTTTTCTCTCATAAGCATATAATTCCTTATCATAATCAAAACCCTTTAATGTATTTATGAATCAAATGGTGATATAATACTTTGATATAATAAGTTTGCATTTGATAAAAAAATATATAATTGTATTTTCTAAGATTATTAAAATAAAATGATATTGATAATTATATATAATTATTTTCAATATGTTTTT
Source organism: Pinus albicaulis (assembly GCA_034641835.2). Classification (NCBI taxonomy): domain Eukaryota; kingdom Viridiplantae; phylum Streptophyta; class Pinopsida; order Pinales; family Pinaceae; genus Pinus; species Pinus albicaulis. The sequence goes on along the minus strand of CM076584.1, from coordinate 921,944,346 downwards.
ATTTTATTTATTTTTTAATATTAATACTTTATGTGTCCTTTGAATTTAGTGTAAATAATATTTTGTGATAAAAATTACTAAAAATTTTGTATTTAAAAAAAAACTTAATTGGTATGATTTTTAAAGTAAATTTAATTCTCATTATATCTTCTTGTAGATTATAAAAAGAGTGCTCAAGCATTTGGAAGTAACATCATTTTTTCTAATGGTTTGAGAGATCCATATAATAATGGAGGGTAACAAGTTTTGATATTATATTTTATAAATAATTAATATTTTCATTAATTATTTATTTAATTACATGGATGTGGGTTGTGGAGAATATCTCAAATAGGGTGTAGCACCCTCACCCCATATTTTCCCACTTTAACCTACTCACTAGAGCAAACATGAAGACGAGAGTTATTATGCAGGACCTTATTTCCAAGACACACTTATGGAAAATTTGGTCCATATGTCCAGAACTTACTACAACCACCCAGTCACATGATAACATTGTTATCAGCCCAACCTGACCCATCACTATTTCTTTTCTGGTTCATCTCCTTAAATTTAACATAACTTTCAATTTTTGGCACTTTTATCGAGTTCTAAACTTCTAAGGTTGTTTTGAGGGCCTAAACGACATTTTTAGGGAAAACGGATAGACTAGAAAAGTGAAAGGCGAATTTAGTTATTAGTTTTGGCCTCCTCATGAAGATATTAAAAATGAGGTATTATGATAGTCAAACAAAGATAGTATGCCAAAGTTATGACCTCGGGACGTTGGCGGCATGAATTGCTCATTTATACAAACACTTTATGTACATAGTATTTGTAGGTTATAAATACATATTTGTTAATTAATTTAGTAAGATCATGAGAGAATCATAATTGACACAATGGAAAATCTAAACATTCAATCTCAACCCATACCTTAACCTAGACTAACCAAAACATACTAGGTATTTCGTCAAACACATTGTGACCATGTAATCTACAGGTTATAAATTCATATCTGAAAATAGGGGTTTGATACTTATTTGAGAATCAGCAAGAAGGTCTAATGCCCTCTCAGAAGCATTGCAATAACATATATTAGGTCATGCACTCAATAACTATTCATTTACTGATTAAAACATGTTAAGTGCCATAACTAGAATCTGTCATGAAACCATGCATATAACCAACATATAACTAGAATAATAAAAATGATAAAACAACCATCAAATCCACATAATAACTAGAATAAATACTCATGGAATATAAGAGGAAAGGAGCTCTTATTAACATATTCAAAATCCAACCAAGTCAGGGAATGACAAATACCACCCGACCATAGATTTGGCTGAACCAAATTTCTCTTTCAGTGAATCACCATCGTGCCATATTTCAAGCATGAATGTGGGATCTCGTGGAATAATCCAACCAAAACCAAACCATGTCTTCCATAGGTGAAACCACCTCAACCCTCAACCAATGATTCGATGTCACATTCGGGCATCACTAAACATCACCATATCAGTCTCTCCCAAGTTGTCGAGGGCTCTAGAGCATTTTTTCCAACTCGGCTCCACAACTGGTAACTCAACCCATAATTGTCACAAGGCTCCAGAGTGTTTGTTCAACCAAGGTTCTAGGACTAGTAACACAACCCACCATGGGCTCTTGAGCGTTTGTTCAACCAAGACTTCTGGAACTAGTAACTCAACCCAATTTTATCTAGGTCTTGTAGAGCATTTGTCCAACCAAGGCTCCAGGAACTAGTAACTCAACCCACAACCATAAGGAAGATGAGCACCAATCAGAAAACAAATGGGAAAACCTACAACACCATTTCTATCCAATACCAATCCAGGAAATCCTCCATGCCAATGAAAGATCATAGCCAAATAACCACATGCATATGCCACACATGCCAAAACTAGCAAGGAAATCATACATTCAACTTGCTTCCTACAAAGTAATCCAAATGTGGTTTCTAATCATGTTTTTCCTTTTCCCGTTCTTGCTTTTCGTTTTCCTTCTTTCTCCAAATCCTAAGTATGCCACTATGCTCCAAGATACTCTAAGTGTGCAAGAGTATGAGAGAGAGAGAATAGGGAGAGAGATATCTAACCTAAAAATAACAAAAGGTTGTGAACTGATCCTCAAAATCCTTTTTATCATTGAAGCTTCTATTTTCTTCATTTTCCTCTATATTTCCTTCAATTTTTCTCACATCCAATTTTATGACCTCTCATCTTCATTTTTTCCTATTTTCCAATATCTCATAGATAAAATGTCAATTAATACCTCTTTGAATTTTTCATTGCCTTTACCAATTTCCATAGCCATTATTAATCACAAGTGATCCCCATCATAATATTTTTTCCCAACATTCAGCTTGGAGTACGTGTCCCATGACCTTTGCCTTATCTTTCTTTTTATTAACTTTATTACATGGATTTTTAACTATGGTTGTTACAAAACCCACCCACTTGGGGGAACACCGTCTGTTGGGGCCCTTGTTTTTGTTTAGTTTTGAAGTCTTGGCTAAGACATTTTGAACTTTGACCCTTTTTGAGTTGCGGAATAAATACACATGGCAACCGCGACCGCGCCGCAACTACTGTGAGTCGGAGCTACCAAGGTGGTGCGGAAGTTAATCTTCGATAATGGAGATAGAATAGGGACAAGTGCAGATGAAGGAAACACAAAGCTGGTAAGACAGAGAAGCCGGCGAAAGCTACGTATGAACCGGAGAAGTCATGGAAGGCTGGTATGGAATAAACACAATTCGGGCCGAAAAATAGAAGAGGCTGAAGGTGGAGAGGCTGAATATTGAAGAGATGCTGAAAAGGTTGCGAGGCTCGAGACAGGGAAAGATGCCCAGAGCAGCGGCGGAGGACTCATGCATGTTCTTCACATGGTTTCTTATCTTCTCTATTCTACTTTTCTGTTCTGAAACCCATATGTAACAGCTTTGTGCGCTATCAGTGAGAATGCCATGTAATCAAGTGTTTAGCCAAGAGATTAATACAATGGAAGGTTGCTGTCTCAAGAAGATGTTCATGTGCTTTTACTGTGTTTATGCTGGTTTAAAATTTTATTTGCAACTGTCTGAATGCTTATTAAGTGATCTTGCGTACATAACTCTGTATGTGTAATGGATGCACTGTTCTTCTTTAGTTGCGGGTTTGTTCCTTGCCATTGATCTCATCCCCTTCTGCATGTGGTTGCGGCACGCCTCGGGTGAGACGCACTGCTCCCCAGAGCAGGGTGAAAATTCCGGCGTGTTCCTAGACTACACCGGACCCCTTTGTTGGCCACAACTCTTGAGCCTGGGTCTTGTCTGCGAGACCTGACTTCTCGCCAACAAATGGTTCCGTTGCCGGGACCTGAATGTTCTGAGGGGATCTAGATCATGGTATCGAGGATTTTTGAAGGAGCGATACGGCGATGGTGGGATGATCATCTTGACCAGTTCATTGTTCAGCAAGCAGAGCTGACCAAGAAAAAGGAGGCGGCGATCAAGGAGCTTGTTCTCTTCTCTGACTCAGCCAGTGATACGTACGAAATTTTCTGGGGAAGGTTCCCTACGGACCTTTACAATTGGTTGCGGAGGTTACGAGCGACGCTGCCCCAAGAAGGCTTGCGGAAGATAAACCGCAGGTGGATGCACGAAGACCTGGTGGCACTGCATCGGGTAGATACTGACCTAACCCGCGCAGTGGATTTTTGGGTAAGGACCACGTTGGAAGGATACGCTGTGGAGTTTGCTGCTGAGTGCTACCAGTCCTTCTCGAAGGCCGAGGCTGTTTTCCACTCAGGGCTGAGAGGGAAGCCGTTGAAGGAGATTCCGCTGTGGATCAAAGCCCTGATGGTGGACGAAGGGTTGATTGAATTCCACAAAACGGGTATGGAAGCGTAAACCACCCGTACTGGGGGAAGGGTTGAGGGGACCGATGCTGTGTAGACTGTGAGAGTGGGGAGTGGGGAATGGATGTTGAGGCCGCATGCAAGTTGCGGGAGCTACGTGCACATCGGCGGGCACAGATCGCCGATAGGTGGCGAAGAAGGGTAATGCGAGATTTGAAGAGAAGAGAGATCGAGAGGAAAAATCAGAAGGAGGCGCCTCAGAGAACGGGAGTTATGGGTTTGGGTACCCGGAAAGAAGACGGGACAGCAGTGGAAGTGCAGTGGGTGCATGGGAGCCCAGCGACGCGACAAAGAGAGATCGTGACTAGCGAAGATAACGAAAAGATGCAGCCCGAAGAAAGTTCCAATGATGAATGGCACGGCGTGATGCAGCGGATGTTTCAAGATCAGACGGCACCCACCCCTCCAGGCAGCCCTACTTCTCACCTTCTGCATGGCCAGGATCCCGACCTTCCCCTGGTACTGTATCAACCTTTAAGTAATATTTTTATTCAGTTACAAGCATTAAGTCAGTCATACAGTAGTTCAGTAGCGTCGGTAACGCCCGGTAACAGCATCGTTACTAGTAGTAGTATTTTTCCTAGTGGGACCGTTACGCAACCAGGACCGGGAGGCTTTATCCTGGTTAATTCTCCACAAGTACACATGGCTGGATCTTTCACCCGGTATCCAGAGTTCTCTGGCCGGGGAAATGACGACGTAGAACAACACCGGTATCTTTGCAAAGCCATTTGGAGGGCTCGCCAGACGCCAGATGTAGGGAAGTTAATAGAATTCCAAACCACGCTCAGAGAGAGGGCTCTGCGATGGTTCATTAAGTGGTCTGAGGCACATCCTAACCCTGTAATTGCGGACGTGAAGCGGGATTTTGTCCGCGAATTCAAGCTTCCCCAGACAGACCAGCAGGGCCTGTCAGAGCTGTGGGAAATTAAGCAGAAGGAAGGTGAGACCGCGTGGGAGTTGATGCGGCGATTCAAGTACGCGATCGGGAAACTTAGCTACCCGGTCGATCCAAACCACCAGAGGGACTGGTTCATCAAGGCTCTGCTCCCCTTGACACAAACCCCTCTCACTCAGCAGAAGATTGATAATATGTAGGATGCTTTGGAGCAGGCCATGAAGATTGAAGCTATGGCGGGCTACCCCCAGGAATATCGGGGGGGGGGGCGGCCCCGCAAAATCCTTCTTTGATAGGGTTGCAACACCAGATCGCCAGCTTGACCGAAAAGCTCAAGGAACTTCAGCCAGTGAGACCAGCGCGACCGAATGTTTGGTGTACTCATTGCCTGGTTGAGGGCCACGTCGCAACCGAATGTCCTCGGTTGCGCGGCATAGGAGAAGGACCCTCGGTCGCAGTAATCCAGGGGGGTCCACCACCAGGGGGTGGCGCGGTGATGAACCTGCAGGGAGCCTACCAGCCGCAATAGCCTTATGCGGGGTTCCCACCGCAACCGAGTTCCTCCACCGCAGAGTACTGCGAGATTTTCCGGACGCTGGGGCATCCTCCTCGGATGTGCCCAATATTACAGAAGTACTCCACGGTCCCGAATAATGTATACTGAAAATTTTGCGTGTCAACGACTCACAACACTGAGCAGTGCAGGGCGCTTGACGCACTTGCGGATCGACTGGATCGTCCCTCGTACCGGGTGAACGAGGCTCCAAGGGGAAGAGGTGGCGGAGGCATGCGGGGAGGCCGCACAGGCGGACGCGGTCCGGTAAAATGCTACAATTGTGACCAGGAGGGTCATGTGGCTCGAGAGTGTCCCCTTCCGCGATGACCCTGGTGTTCCCAGTGCCGGGTCAACGCCCACGCTACAGAAGAATGTCCGGAGCTTATCAAGAAGTGGGAAGAACGGGCGAGGTAGAGGGGATCGAATCTGATAAACTCAGAGCCGCGAGGGGCCACAACCCCCGACATGCAGAACGTCGCGATAGTAATGAGGGGTGGAAAGAAGACTCGAGAGGATGCCCATGAGAAGGAGCCAGCCTGAGTGGTTCGGCCGACATCCCCAAAGAAGTTTATCAGGCCCGAGGTCCAGAAGAAGTATTTCTAGGAGGCAGTTGAGGCCTTCGCCTAGTTGCGGAACGAGGGACGTTTGGAGGAGCCCATGCTGCCAGAATCTGGTGCGCAGAACGTCGCAGGTACTGTGGTCGAGGATTGGCTCCGGCTATTTTTCAGGATTGTCGATAACGCTGCGCTGCGGCAGCAGCTCAAGCATGCTTTGGACAGAGCACTGCAGGGGTGCACAAAACTTAGAGACCCGGTGGACGCTGGGCCTCAATACGTGCAGCGCGTCAAGTGGAACAAGCAACGAACAGGCAAAGAATTTCGGCTTAACACGTAGGTCGCGGGATTCCAAATCAGTGACACCATGTTGGACTTGCGGTCCGACGTCAACATACTGCCACGAAAGACATGGGAGGCTCTTGGAAGGCCACGGCTAGCCTACTCACCAATCCAACTCAGGATGGCGAACCAGTACTGCATTTTTCCAATCGGCTGGCTCGAGGGAGTCGAGGTCGACGTTGCAGGGGTAAATACATACACCGATTTTGAGGTTATTGATATCATGGGCGACAAGGATCCCTATCCTGCCTTACTCGGCATTGATTGGGCTTTTGAGAATTATGTTATCATCGACCTTAAGAAGGAGCTGATGATCTTTGAGGATGGGGAGGTACGGGTAACCCAGCCTCTCGATCCGTATCAAGGCCCGCGATATACAGAGACAGTGGACAATCGGGAGGATGCTCAGATAATGGACCATCTCTATCAGATGACTGCAGGAAAGCGGGATGATTATATTAACCCGACCGCGACTGGTTCTGTTAGTTGGCGGAGTGTGCAGAGCTCGAAGCTCGGATCCGAACTCGCTTGGGAAGACTGGCAGCAAGGGGGGTATGAGATCACCACGCGGAGATGTGCCTCCATTTCTCAAGTCCGGTGGGTAGGGACTGAGATCCGCGGATATCGCACATTGTCGAACATGCAAGCAGTCAATACTTTTATTGCCAAGGTGGAAGACCGGGTCCCAGCTGAAATTCGGATACCACTTTTGGATGTGGCCTTGCAGTCAATGTCGGCACGGTGGTGGAAAAATCACCGCAACACTCTGTTGCGATGGGAGTGCGTGGCGGATGCTCTGCGGGCACGCTTCAAAGAGGATGAAGGACCCTACAGTACGCTTAAGTATCATGGAACTTCCGACCCGCGACACCATTTGCGGGCCTGTGAGGAATAGTAGCGTAGCACCCAGTACCCTGAGGAGCTATGGGTCCACAGGTTTATCCACTCCTTGGGCACCATTCCCCAGGCCTGGTACCTGGAGGAAGAGCGAAAACGGGAAACCCGCTCTTGGCAGGCAGTTGCGGACAAGTTCGTTTTGAGCTTCTTGTTCGAAGGAGAGACGGCGCAGGAGTCTCAGGCCCTACAGGTAATCAAGGAGGTCTTTTTTTTCTGCCAGCCCGAGCCCGACGAGGGCCCGGCTGTGTCACGACCTGAGGTCAGGCACGAGTTGGTTTGTCACTGGATTGATGGCGATCCGGAGGACGATAGTTTGGAGGACCTCAGGCATCTCTATTTTGACGAAAAGGAAGGTGAGCGGAGCATCAGTGAAGAGCCGACGACTGAGGGAGTCCATTTACAGCCGCTGAAGACAAAAAAACTGAACATTGGAATGGACGAGAAACCTAAGCTCGCAATGGTGGGAGATTACTGGGACGAGGAGACAACAAAAGAAATTTTCAACCTCCTCCGGGAATACGAAGATTTGTTTCCGTCTTCAGTTTCGGACCTGAAGGGGATCAAGGGGGATCTGGGCGAAATGCGCATCGCGCTGAAACCGGGGGCAAGGCCGGTGAAGCACCGACCCTACCGGTTGAACCCACGTATCAAAGAGAAGGTCAAGATGGAGATCGATAAGATGCTGGCTGCAGGTCTTATTTTCCCGATCGAAGAAGCAGAATGGGTGAGTCCCATTGTCATCCAGAACAAGAAGGACAAAGCGGAGATCCGAGTCTGTGTCGACTACCGGAGCCTGAATAATGCTTGCATCCACGATCCGTTTCCCACTCCTTTCAGCGATGAAGTTCTAGATCATGTCGCGGGGAACGAAGCTTATTCCTTCACTGATGGGTTCTCGGGCTACCATCAGGTGCACATCGCCGAGGAAGACAAAGCAAAGACGACATTCACCACTGAGTGGGGATCCTTCACATACCACGTTATGCCGTTTGGTCTGAAGAACGCACCGGCTGTATTTTCCCGGATTGTCATTGTTGCTTTCCGAGAGTACATTCACAAGTTCCTGGAGGTCTACATGGACGACTGGACTGTCTACAGTCTGTTGAAGAAACACGCCTCTCTGTTGCGTGTTATGTTTGACCGGTGTCGCCAGCTGCAGATTTCCTTGAACTTGAAGAAATGTATTTTTGCAGTTCCATTCGGCACACTCTTGGGCCACGTGGTGTGCAAGCAAGGGGTCTGCGTTGATCCTGCCAAGGTCGCGGTCATCGTCCACATGGAGGCCCCCGAGACTGTGAAGCAGTTGCGGGCACTGCTCGAGCACACAGGATTTTACAGGCGGTTTATTCGCAACTACGCAAGGATCACGGCCCCTATGGAGAAACTGTTGCGGAAGTCAGAAGCGTTTGAATGGACGACGGAGTGCAGGAAGGCACTTGACACATTGAAGGAGAATTTGGCGACGACACCCATACTTGTTCATCCCGACTGGGATAAGCAGTTCCATGTCCATATTGATGCGTCCGGAATTGCACTTGGAGCTGTATTGGCGCAACCCGGGGAGACGACAGTTGATCACCCCGTGTACTTCGCCAGCCGTCGGTTATCGAATGCAGAGAAGAATTATACCACGACCGAGCGGGAGGCGTTGGCGATGGTGTACTCTCTCCAGAAGTTCCGCCACTATCTTCTGGGTGGCAAATCTACATTCTTCACGGACCATTCTGCATTGAAATATCTGGTGAATAAGCCTGTGTTGGAAGGAAGAATCTGTCGTTGGCTTCTACTTTTCTAGGAATTTACGTTTGAGGTGATTGTCAAGCCTGGCAGGTTGAATGTTGGTCCCAATCATTTATCCAGGTTGGAGACGGGAGAGAATGAAGGCTCGTTGGACGATCAACTACCGGATGCTGACCTCTTCCGAGTTGAAGCAGTACCGGATTACCTGGCTGACATTGCTACTTATCTGACCACGGGACAGTGCCCTCAGGATTACACCCCACTTCAGAAACGCCACCTGGTTGTTCGGGCGGCCGAATACCAATTGATCGCGGGGCAGCTGTACAAACTGGGCCTTGATGAGGTGTTGCGCAGGTGTGTTCTCGACCATGAACGGGAAGCAGTGATGTGGGAATGTCACAGTGGTGTTGCGGGAGGGCATGTGGGTGCGAAACCCACCGCAAGGAAGGTGCTCCATGCTGGCCTGTGGTGGCTGACAGTACATGAAGACTATAAGGCCTATGTGAAGCGTTGCGATGTTTGCCAGTGGACGGGAAGGCCTTCGCACCGGGACGAGCTTCCGCTACACCCAGTGCATGTGTTGCGGCCGTTTGAGAAGTGGGCTGTTGATTTCGTAGGTCCCATCGCACCAATCGCTCGACATTCCAAGGCCCGGTACATCATTACCGCCACGGATTACCTCACACGGTGGGCTGAGGCAGCAGCGGTACGCGACTGCTCGGCAGAGACCGCTGCCCGGTTCATTTTTGAACACATCATCAGCCGTTTTGGCTGCCCACGGAGCTTGACCAGCGATTAGGGTACGCACTTCATTAATGCCACGGTCAAGTCACTACTGGACACATTTATGATCCAGCATCATAAAAGCAGCCCATACCACCCGCAGGCCAATGGTACTGTGGAAGCTTTCAACAAGATTCTTGAGAAGGGCTTGACTAAAATTTGCAATGCTCAACGCGACGATTGGGACGAGCGCCTCCCAGCGGCATTATGGGCCTACCGGACCACAGTGAAACGTTTGACCAACCAGACACCATTCCAGTTGGTGTATGGCCGGGAAGCTGTGATTCCCGCCGAATTCACTGTACCCAGTCTTTTGATCGCAACATCCCTCCAATTCTCAGAAGAGGAGTCACTTCGGGAACGCCTCCAGGAGCTACAGGAGCTGGATGAGGCCCGATTCCTCGCGGAATTCCACCAGAAGGTTCAGAAGGCCAGGCAAAAAGCGTGGCATGACCGCCACATCAAAACCAAAGCCTTCCAAGTGGGCGGCAAAGTTCTCTTATATGACAGCCGGTTCCAGAAGTTTCCAGGCAAGATCCAGATGCACTGGTTGGGACCGTACTTTGTCATCGAGATCCGCGACTCAGGAGGCTTTCAGTTAGCATAGCTGGATGCTACAGTTCTTCCTAGGTGGGTGAATGGCGCACCCCTGAAACCCTACCAGGAGTAGATACCTTTCACTTTTCATCAATAACTCTCACAACCGAGAGAACCTGTAGAGTAGCTTAGTTGAATAACTCTCCCGCAACCGGGATGAGAGTAGGGATTCTTTTCCGTTCATAGGCAGTCTGTCAAATAGTTGGTCAGTTGCGAGTACCTCACCGCAACCGACTGTGCTTGGGGCAGACCAGTCCAGCGTGTCACAGCGCCAGTCCAGCGTGTCGCCGCGCCAGTCCAGCGTGTCGTTCGCGTAGGATCCATCCCCGTGCCAGTGTCAGTCCAGGTCATTTCCGTCAGTCCTTTTGTCAGTCCGTAGGATCGCTCAGATTTGCTTCATAAATTACCATAAGTAGACAGTAATTGTACCGTAATCATTTGCCATCACACGCAGTTCCCTCATCCATCGTGTCCACCCATATTCCCATGACGCCGTCAGCAACTGTCAGATTACATACAGGCACGCGATTGATCGCACGATTATCACAGCCTCGAAGGATAGCAAGAATTAATTGCCGTTATGGAGTCTCATCAGCTCCGCTCGTGCCAGCGGATGACATAATTTGCATGAAGGCTACCAGACCGAGAATGACGGACCAGTTCAATTTGGAAGTTGCAGTGACTCCAGAGCAATTACAGCCTTCAAACGCACCGCACTCAGAAGGAAACTCTAGAAGAATCCTCCAAGTTTACCAGCGCCGCACCAAGATGCCGAGAGCTCTCATCTCCGTCCCCGAACCAGTGTTGGACAGCCGAATTCACCGCGTAGAGTCACTAGTGGGCAAGTATGACAATGCAGCATGCATGGACGCCAACCTGTCCAACCCAGCTGAATTCCCCCACCTCCATTGGCAGACCTACATGGAGCACCATTACACGCCCGGCACCAGCTCCAACAGCCGGATGCGATCAGAATTCAGGGGCTTACAGCAGTCGTCCTTGATGAATTTGAGGACTCTTCCAGTTTTTGGCACCACGGGACCGACCCTACAATGCACCCAGTTCCTCCTCAATCGGATACAGAACGGGTCCCTGTGGCTCAATGAAAAAATTCCAATTCATGCCGAACACATTCATTGGCTTACAGGGCTATCTCAGAATGGCGTGGATGTCTCCGCTGCTGGCCAGACATCCTCCAAGCGCGCCCGAAAGTCGGGTTACTCAGACCTGTACACCAAGTATGGCACTCGCCGAGGGGGAAAAGGTGCCAAAATTGACTTGATCAACAAACCAGAAATCCGGTTCGCTTGCTACCTGATCGCTAGCAAGATGATGCGCCACTACACGAAGGGAGAATGCACCCTGGAAACAATTTCCATTGCAGATCACTGCACCCGGGGCGCCAAGTTGAATTGGTGCTCTTTCGTGCTGAAGGAACTCTTCGCGGCCTGCGAAGAAAACTACAAGCGTACCACCAGTTTCATTTACGGCTACTTGATCTTAGCCTTCGCCATGTGGAAATGGCACCTTCCTCCTGTCCGGGTGCCGGCGGAGACGACCATAAGCCAGCCTCTTGCGATGAAATACACCCCCTAGCAGGTGTCCATGGATCCCAGCACCAAACAGGTGAACGCGGAGGCGTTTCGGGCATGGTACGGGATGATGACAGATGTGGTGACCAACCAGCAACGGGTGCCCCGGCACCTGTTGGATGAGTACAGTGAGCAGGTGTAGTTTGGAGTCAGCCACGGGCACACCTTCCTCCGGCCAACTTGCGTATCGGACACCACCTTTCACATGGCGCCCCTCCGATTCCAGTTGAATGACGAAACCTTTCACCAGGAGGTCTCTGCGTGGCCGGGGGTAGTCAAGCACGTCCGCGATGGGATCACCCGCTATAACTTTGATCGGATGCTGCCGGCACAACGGCCTGCCGCGACCGGCGCAGCGGGGTCCTCACAGGTTGCGGCAGAACCTCCACAAGATGCAGCTGAGACCGCACCGGACCTGCCCGAATCGCTGGTCCCGATCATCGAGCACCTCAATGACCAGGTACGACAACTTAACGTGGCCACCCAAGTTGCTTCAAGTGGTGCCCCTATATTTCCTTCCTTTGCTAAATTTCATATCAGTCGGTCTCGTGTTCCCTCCAATACCGCCCCCCTCATTTATCCCATCCCCACTAACCTGTTCACCTTTGGCACCCCTATCATCACACCAATGGGCGAACCGGGCCCCGAACCCGATTCATCAGACCCACCTCCATCCAAGAGGGCCCGCATTGCTGTCACAGATCCAGTGGTGGATCTTACTGACGATGATCCACCAGCCACTCCACCCACAGCGACTTTGATTCCGTAGGAACCTCTGATCGATCCGTCAGAGTTCCTCAACCTTCGCCTCCCTCACACTTATTTCACTCCGTCCACCGCTCCCACCGGCCGACCACATGCCACTTCCTCCAACCCATCCAATTCATCAGCCACTGTGTCAGATTCTCTTATCCGGGAACTTTTCGGAGGCGACCACGGGGTGGAAGTCACCTCCAGTACTCCAGCCGTGGTACCACCGGTTGACCCCGTGGCCACGCCCCAGGATCCTCCCTCTGCTATATCTACCAGGTTAACAAACGGTGGGGCCAATTCGGCTGCCCCTCCCCCAGAGCAGACCACGCAGCAAGACCGGCCGGAGTCCGAGATGGCCACTTCAGTGCAGCAGCAAACGCCGGTTCATCCTCTTGAGACTTCAAGCCGACCAGTGGCCAGCAACCAACCTTCGCAGGAGCGGGTGCCGGAGCAGCGCACACCCAGCACGACCAATGCAGAACCATGGAGTCCAGCACAGCTGTACCTGCTCATTCAGCGGGCGGCCCTCAAGGCCGAGCAGATCCACACAGAGCTGCAGCAGCGGTGTACCGAGCAGCGTAATCAGATCACGACGCTTACTGAACAGCGCAATCAGCTGACTAGGGAGAAGACCAACCTCCAGGAGCAGGTCAACATTGCTGTTCAGACGTTATCCAATGTATGGCCCGCTGCAAGGGCTCATTATGCCCCACTTCCTGCCACTATAGCGGAGGACAGTATCGCACTCCAGGCTCACCACCTCAGGACTGTTTTCCATGTTGTTTGCAGAGAGAACGAGGAACTCCAAGCGGCGTTAGCCGCATGGCCTACCCTTCCAGATCCACCCAGTGTCCATTCAGAACAGGTGACTGCCAAGCAGACGCAGGCAGTTAGTATGCAGGCAACTCTCCATTCCACTGCAGCCGTGGCTTCTGCCCTTCTGCGAAGTCTGCAGGAGTGCTCACTCGCGCTAACTGTCAAGACGCAGCCTATCGCTGCCCAGCTGCAACAAATTTCCCGTGAAATTCAGGCGACCGCGGACCCAGCAAGGTTAGATCAGCTCTATGCCCAGGCGGACGAGCTCGAACTTCAACTGCAACAGACTGAGGCCGACTCGGCTGCGGCCAAACACGTCCTCCGGGAAATTCGTCCGCCCCTTCGCGCCAATGCTGACGCCATACACCAGCTGGATGCCAAGGCCGAAGCCCAGCTTGCCACGTTGTTCGGGGATGCCCCGACGACCATAGACGAAGCCGCCGCCACCCAGATCTCTCAAGAAGCCGACTTGCTTGTGCAAGAATGGCAGCAAGCGTTGGCGGACTTCACCGAGCTTAGAGATACAGCGCTCCGCCAGGTCCCGGAGTTGGGGCCCTTGTTTGAACAACCAAGTATGAGTGGTTGCAGAAAGGGCGTTGTGGTGAAGGCACACAGAACAGAGCACCAGAGACGGGGCAATGAAGTAGAACTGCTTGTGATCAACGCGGACGAGTCGGGCGGGCTTGTGGTCGGGGCCTATTGGGGCCCTTGTTTTTGTTTAGTTTTGAAATATTGGCTAAGAAATTTTGAACTTTGACCCTTTTGAGTTGCGGTATGAATACACATGGCAACCGCGACCGCGCTGCAACTACCAGGAGTCGCGGAGCTACCAAGGTGGCGCGGAAGCACTCGATAGCTGGAGATAGAATAGGGACAAGTACAGATGAAGGAACTACACAGCAGAAGACAGAAAGTGGAACACGCAGATAATGGTGGAGAGAAGCCAGGATGTCAAGTAAAGCCACGGTATGAACCGATAGTCGCGTAGCGGTGAATAAATAGCAACACCCGGCTTGAAAAGAAGAGGTCAAGGTGGAGAGGTCGAATATTGGAAGAGATGTCGAAAGGTTGCAGGTTCGAGACAGTGGCATGCCTAGAGCAAACAAGCAGTGACTCATGCATGCCGTTCTTCATATGGTTTCTTATCTTCTCTCTATTCTACTTTTCTCGTCAAACCCATCTCAGAACAGCTCTGGTGCGCCATCGCGAGAATGCCATGTAACTTCAAGTGTTTAGCGAGATTAATGTAATGGAAGGTTGGTCGTCTAAAGATAATGCCATGTGCTTGTCGTGTTTAGTGCTTTGTTTTTGGTACGCATTTGTAACTGTTCGAATGCATATTACATCTTGCGTACATAACTCTGTATGTGTAATGGATGCACTGTTCTTCTTTAGTTGCGGGTTTGTTCCTTGCCATTGATCTCATCCCCTTCTGCATGTGGTTGCGGCACGCCTCGGGTGAGACGCACTGCTCCCCAGAGCAGGGTGAAAATGCCGGCGTGCTCCTAGACTACACCGGACCCCTTTGTTGGCCACAACTCTTGAACCTGGGTCTTGTCCGCGAGACCTGACTTCTCGCCAACACCGTCCTCGGTGTTCAATGACACTTATAAACCAACAAACACATGTTGCATATGTATCTTTATAACATAGCTTGATACAAAATTTACATAATATCCATCTGCTAAAACATAACCAACATATCTTGAACACCATATCGCTTATTGGAGATTTATAACACATCTCGATGCAGTATTTACAATACACACACACACTCACACACACACACACATATATATTCTCAAACACAACATCAAACATATACCAAAAGACATCTGATCAACCAACGAATAGAGAAGGGTACATATCCTACATTTGATCATCGATCTCCCATGTAGCTTCACTAGGCCCAAAGTTCTTCCACTACACTTTAACTTGCTCGATTTCTCAATTCTGGAGCATGAGAATCTTTCACTGCAAAATGAACTAAGGTTCCAGCTGAAATTATCCTTTTGGTTTCACCTACAATACATACCAGTCAATCACATGATCAACATCGTTCACATACTTCTTAAGAAATGACACATGGAAAACATCATGGAAGTTCACTGTCGGAGGCAGTGCAAGTTAGTAGGCTACTAGTCCTATCCTATTAAGAATCTTGAAAGGCCTGCAATATAGAGGTGCCAACTTGGTATATGATCCAATCCTCATGGATCTCTTCTTGGGCTTGATGCGCAAGTACACATGTTCCCCAACCTGAAACTCCTTAAACACCCTATGATGATCTGCATAAATCTTCTTCCTATCCTTTGCTACCTTTAAATTCTTCTTGATTACCTGCATTTATTGTTTCATCTCTTTCAACATGTCTGGTCCAGTCAATACCTTGTTCATTGGATTTCTCCAACTTATAGGAGTATTACAAATCTGCCCATAAAGCACCTCAAACAAACTCATCTTCAAATATTCTTGATATCCATTTTTATCAGTATCAGTACATTGAACTCGAATTGATGATCCTGATCTTTGGAAATTATTTCCCATAACTAAATTATCATGTCATTATCCGCCATACAACTCTTGATTTATTCCTTCAAAATTATCAATGTATCTGCTATGTCGGGAGAGTACTCTTCCCCATGCTACTCAGATGATCTATAAGGAGAGTTACATGAGCTATAATCCACCATTTTTCTTGTCACATATGATCTTCTTCTTCCTGCAAACATACCATGTCATATAAACCAAATATAAACATAATAAAACATACCTTAGTTAATTTTAGGGGAGGCTATCTCGTCTACACAAATAATTCTATATTAGTATGATATACAAGTATATACTTATAATGACACCAACATATCAACCTATCAACATCATCTCAATCATCATGCATGGTAACTCAAATTGTAACACCGACGATATAAATGATAACTATAGCCATCATAATGCATGCATATGATTGACATGCATGCATAACAATCACATCCCACCCATCTAGTCCAAGTGTTTGAATCTGGAGGCCATAATACCAATCTATAACACAACCCTCCCAACATTTACTGGATTTTACAAGCCCTATGGGTAAATGTTAAGGAAAGTGCTACTATGACATGACCTGACCTCCTAGTTCCAATTAAGGAAGTGAGGCCTAGAACTGAGACTTAATGGCCTTCGTTAATAACCACAAATCACTCATAGGATGAAAAACCACACTAGGTGACCAATCCTTGAGCTGGAACCCTTTTTTTCTGACCTAGACCTATAACAACGCACTTGAAATTTCTTTCATGTTGTTGTGATGATCCAACTACACTCACAAGCCTTGATCCATGCGGTTATGACCTCATATGTCCAATTATATACCTACAATCTCAATATCTTAGCCAATTTTCTAGGCTAGTCTCTAGACCACTGCACATAACTTCTTGTAACTTTCCAGAATCATATTTCTCATAAAGAAAATGCTAATCATTCAAACTTGAAGCCAAAACGTGACCTAGAAAACCTATAACACACTAGAATTTTTTCCAAACACATGGTAAACATCCGAGTTATAGGGCATGAATGCATATATGGTCATAAATATATGAAATTCATTTGAAAATTACCAAGGACGTCTAAATCCCTCTCAATTAGCTTCCAAAACACTTGTTATACCATGCATTCATCAACCATTCAAATACTTATCAAATAATGAACAA
Organism: Pinus albicaulis; assembly: GCA_034641835.2. Taxonomy (NCBI): domain Eukaryota; kingdom Viridiplantae; phylum Streptophyta; class Pinopsida; order Pinales; family Pinaceae; genus Pinus; species Pinus albicaulis. Next base: position 921,927,211 of record CM076584.1, on the reverse strand, counting down.
GGGCCATGGGTAGAGCACATCACAGAACCATGCTCGTAACTAGCATAAAACTAAAACATTAACCATGATATGAAAATTATCACAACATAATAACAAGTACAAGTGCTCATAAATCACAATAGGAAAATAACTCTTATTGACATATGCAAAAGCCAACCAAGTCAGGAACTTCCACGTACCACCCAACCATAGATTGAGTTGAACCAAATATTTCTTTTATCCAATCACCCCTATGCCATATTCCAAGAATGAATGTGGGATATCATGGGATAAACCAAGTTAGAAAAAACCAAGGGAATCCAAAGCTTAAACCACCTCCACCCTTAAACTACCATGATCTCACCTAAATTGGTCCCAAGATCACAAAATTAAACCAATATTGGATGCCTCATAATTACTTCACCATACCTTGAGGAATTTTCCTATACCTACCCACCTGTCGAGGGATTCCCAGATAAAACCATCTCCACCCCCAACCCTTGGGAATTTTCCTAATACCACCTCACTCGGTTCCAAAACCCTTCAACAATCGAAATCTCAACGAAGAAATGAATCCCATCATACCATGCCTATCCAAGAAATGGAAAGGCAAGGATGAAACCACTATTAAACCCGACAAAACCCATGCCAATGAAAAAAATAAACCAAATAAACAAATGCATGTCCCATGCATTCACACCTCAACTAGGAAATCACACATGCAACGTGTTACCTACAAAATCTTCATGTTGAAGTTGTTGGTCCAACCCCTCCTTGTTTTCCTTCGCTTTTCTTGAATCTCATTTTCTTTCCTTTTCCTTCCTTTGTTTGTTTGATTTCTTTCTCCTCTTGGAGCTCTCCCTCTCTTTCTCACTTGACCCAATGTTGAAACCTAAAAACAACTGTCACCCGGTTCTATGATGCCTTTTTATTATTGATGGCTCTATTTTATTCATTTTCCCTCATTTTTCCTCTAGTTTCCTTAGCATGCAAATATGTGTTTCTTCACCTCCCTTTTCTTCTATCTTCCTTTATTTTCATCAATAAATGTCAATTGTTACCTCTTTTCCTTTGCCATTTCCTTTGCCAATTTCCATAGCCATTAATAAACCAAAAGTGATGCCCATTATAGTGCTTGCCCAACATTTAGCTTGGAATACATGTCCCATGACCTTGTTCTTATTTTCCTTGATTATTCTTTATTACATGAACTTTAACCGTGCATTGTTACATATGTTGATCAAATACAATTCAATTTCTTCAGTAAGTACCATAATTTTATTCGATGCAACATGATATTCTTGAAATACTTTTCCAAGGAGCATATTAAATTGCTAGTACATGTCAATTTTATGGAAATACTAATTTTGTTTTTTGTGTGTGTGCTTAGTGTCTGAAACCCAGGAAATGAGCTCCTCAAGTAGCTCTATATCCGAATTGTATTAGCATTTCAAATAAATTTCCTCCTTTAGTTATATAAACTCTTGCTACACTTTTGACAGAGTTTCATCATGGTAGAGATGCGTAGAATATTTGGCATGAAACTAAGCTCATGTTCCACCCAGAGAGTCTCGTCCCCCACCATCACATGAAAAACTCACATATTGTCGCATCACAGTAGTTGTATGAAGGAAGAAATGTGAAGGCTTAAGAGACTAGCTCACCAACGAGTTAAGGGAGTGCATCTGGGAAAGTACTTTGAAGCTAGTCACATTAACCAATGGGATTGTATCCTTGTTAGAACACTAAGGTGTCATCTATTAAAAAATAGGGAGAACCAAAGGAAGGAACAAAATTAAACAACTAGAAGGGCCATAAATAGAGGTTGGTTGTCAAGAAAATCAATCATAGGAATGGAAAAGGTTGGGAAAACAATAGAGTAAGTGATAATAGCAAAGGAAAGAGAATTACGAGAAATTCAAAGAAGCCATGCCAAATGAGAATGATACCTTCCAATACTATGGAGTAATGGGAGGCAACAAAGATCATTAAACTCAAAATCATGTATGAACTTACCATTAGTGTTTCTTGCCAACTGGATGGCCACATCTTCCATGAGCATTCCAAGTGGCGGTGGTAGTTCTCCCCATACCACCTTTATAATGACGTCGATCACCTTGATTAATGAGTTTTAAAATGTATGATTGACACACACACACACATACACAAATTTCGTTATTATTGTTCATATATATCATATATTATTATATCATGTTGTTGTTAATGTTGTTTGATTTATAAAAAATATTGCATGTATGCTACGATTAATATTATTAATGATTTCTATGTGTTTAAATTAAAGTTGAGATGTATCGCTCATTTAAATTTTAGATTCCATATATTTAGTTGTAGTTAAATGAAATCATTTAATTTTGATTGTGATTAAAAAAACATGTATTATTTTTAGATCATATAATTATATTTAAATAATTTTGAAGGTGAATTCTTTATGGTTTGAGAATGTACAATATGTTTATTAAAAATATTTAGAAACTTTATTAAATGTTTTAATCATGATTGTATGATTTGATTATTTTTTTAAAACATTTTCTCTATTAAATAATATTTTTAAATCAAAATTCCAAGTCAAATTTTAAATCAATTTTTTTATTAATGATTCCATTAAACCATACAAATAATTCTAAATTATTGTACTAAAGAATTATTGTACTTAATAAAATGAGTGACAAGACAACTCGATGTAAAAAAACCATGATGATAATAATTGTCAACATTAATGCTAAAAATAATAATAACATCTTTAATATTAAATCATGAAAACAATTTTAAATAATGTTTCATTAAATTTGTTGTTCAATCATGAAAATATTTATAAATTATTATATTAAAAATAAAAAGAGTTATAAATAATAATAATAATAAAACCTTTAAGTAAAGTAGCATTGGAAGTAATAATTGTAATATCAATCTTAGAAAAGAGACAACATAAAGACTTTACAATTGAAAATGATGCATAATTCATTAAAAAACTTAAGTTCCAAAACAAATGTTATGACATGAAAGGATCACCTTAAAAAAATTTCTAGGTTGATTATGAATACACTTTGATAGTTGGGTTTTACACATTAAAATCCACTTTCACTTATGAAAATGACCCGAGGAACCACTTTTCCTAAGTAATTTTCATTATTTTACCCATTTACATGAAAATAGCTTACATTAAATTTATGTTATTTTCAATCTTTTACTCATTTCTATTATAATAATTTAATAATATTCACCCAATTTACCTATTCAAATGGAAATAATTTAATAAACTATCATAGACTCGGGATCTACCAAACTCCAAGAGGGATCAAATTTCTCAAGATGCAAACCTATTTCATTATGAGTGATTATATTTCTCAAGATGACAAATCTATTTGATTCCTCTTTGTTTTTTTATAGATATTGAGTTAATATGGATCTATGTTAATTTTGAACAACAAACTAATAAAATGTTTTAAATATAAGATAGTTTCAATTTTCACTTATATGGTTTCTTATAATATATAGAACTATTTTTGTTATTAATATATTTTTAAATTATCTTTCTCTCTCTCTCTAAGGAATTACAAATCTCTATGAATAAGAACTTCTTCATATTATTTTTTTTTAATTGATGAATTTAATTTAAAAAAAAAAACATAAATAATTCACAACTTTGGTTTGTGTAGATTGTTATGAATATTCTAGATTGTTTTATCGAGTTCAAATCCATACCATCCACCTTATAGTTATTAATAATTAAATTAAAATTTTGAAGTCTTATTTCAAAATAGACGTGTGACACAATTATTTTATTTTTCTCTATATAAAGTTGAGATAAAATTGTATTCTAGTATAAATGACAATAAAATATTTTTTGTTATAATGTTACATATCAACATAGAATGAATTATCCATCATATAGTATCAATACTATTATTTTTACATGACATGTGTCAACTCAATATTAAGTAGTGAATGAATTACATATCTCTCTCATATTAAAAAATAAATATTTCAATTTTAAATGTTACATGTCAATGAAACATAACACATCAGCTAGTATCGATAATATTATTTTTGCATGCCATGTGTGAAATCCATATTAAATAGTGAAAAAATTGCGTATCTCCACTATACTAAAAAGTAAATTAAGTTTTTTTAACTTTCAATTGCTTTATCTCTCTCTATAAAGTTGGATGTAAAATTAAGGTGGAAATTTAAGTGTTTTATGTATAAACAACATTGTTTTTTTATTATTAATTTTTAATTGGTTAATGTAAGTATTGTTTTATTAGTTTTAAATATAATGTTAAGTGACAACATCTCTCTCATACTCAGTTGTAGAGAACCTCTTGGAACAATAATTTATTTATGAAATTTTTTCATTAATTAATTTAAAGAATCATTATTCTTGAGTTAATTACCCATAGTAAAGGTCATTAGTCACCTTTCGACCTTTTCCCCTCACAAAAATAATAAAATACTAAGAATGGTTAGATTTTGACTTGGTGCAACAATTATTTTTTATTATTTGACTATATCAAATCTATCAATTATTTTGTTATAAATAGAAGATGGTTCCTCTCTCATTTCACCATAACCATTTCATTGCCACGCCCACTACCCATTTCTCAACAACCATTTAAGAGAGATTGATATGTCAATGAGGAGGTCAATGGAGCATCACTTCAGCTTGGATATCTCCCCAAAAGATTTATAATAGAAAGATTTCACTTAGGTTTATTTCACATCTTATGGTCCATGTCTTTGTCCAATTTTATTGTTATTTTGTTTCATATTTATGAATAAAACACATTAATATGTATTTATTAAACTTCAGGGTTTCATTTTACTAGTTAAACTGGGAGAAACTACTATAAATTATTTTTTTACCCCCCATTTCCCTCACCCCCCCCCCTTCTGTTGCGGTGGACCCGACTGACTCCTCCTCTTCACATTCCTACAATTTGTGTCTACGTAATCCTATACCTGTTGGTCTAGGTCCCCATCCAGGCCCTCCCTCTACTTTGAATAAGTTACCATGAGGCTGACATTATAGCATTTCGAATTCCATCCTACAGGCTGGTCTTGACGTCGCCTCTGGCAAACAACTCTCCATTGAAGGGGTTCTTAGAGCAAGGCATACCCCCAGTTTGGTTTCCCTATGAAATTCCTCTCCTTCAACTGCAGAGGGTTGGCTAACCTAGCCAAGCGCCTTGCTCTCATGTGCATTTTTTTTTATGCTCCTGTGGATATCATTATCTTACAGGAAACTCATGCCTCATCTGAATTTTTCATCCACACTTTATCCTCCATTCTCACGTCTTGGACTTTCCACGCATTGGATGCCAATGGGAAATTGGGTGGTTTGGCAATTTGTATCAATCCCTGACACATTAAACTCCTTAATGTTTTGGGGAGGCCCTCGGTCTACAACTTAGGATCATCAATGTTTACGACCCATGCTTGCAACAATTCTGGTCTACTCTTATGCAATTATCCCTGTTGTGCACCGAAAACTTAATACTTATTGGGGACCTGAATTTCTCTCTTGGGATCTCTGAATCCTGGAGCCCTAATTCTCATGCGGACCCACTCTCTGATTACTTCCATCGTCAGCTTGCAACTCAACATCTAGTTGATCCTATTTTGACCTCCCCCTCCCCCACTTGGCGTAACCGACGTACTGGCGATTATATGGTTGCTCGTAGGCTTGATCGTTTTCTCATTAAGCAGGATCTCCTCCATAACCTTGGTTCGTATAGAAAATGGATTGGCTTGGGGAGAATCTCTGATCATTCACCGATCTATCTTGAAATCACTAGTGCTTTCAATAAGCCGACCTCTCCTTTAAAATTCTACTCGGTCTGGCTACAGGACGCTGACTTCATTAATATGGTAAAATCACATTGGAGGCTTTCTCCCCCTCTAGGATTGCATATGCCCTCATCTCTATTTTCACACAAAATACTCTCCTTAAAAAATAATACTATTAGCTAAGCTAAGAACAAAAAAATAAATGAGGATCACGACCTCTCCATTATTGAACAAGAAATTCAAAGACTTGAGAAACCTATCGGGGGTGGTTTCATATCAGAATCTGTGAAGAATAAGTTCATTAAGCTGGAATCTGATCATCATAAAATTCTTCAAAACAGGGATGAAGTTTGGAGGCTTAAAAGCCGTGCCACTTGGATCAAAGCTGGGGATGAAAAATATAAATTCTTTCATCAATTTTCCAGGGGTAGGAAAGCCATCAATACCATATGGGACCTAGAAAATGATGATGGCATCACTGCTTCTACTTTTGAACAGCTTGCACAAAAATTTATTTCCCACTTCAGAGAAATCTATAAGGCACCTCAAAAACCTTCACTAGCTGAGATCATCAAGGTGGCCTCCCTATTTCCTAGATATGTTGATCCTCTGTCTGCTGAGGACCTCCTAGCACATATTTCGATGGGGGAATTATAATCCTTCCTAAAATAGTTAAAAAAGGATAAGAGTCTTGGCCCTGACGGATGGCCTATGGAGTTCTATTTGGCCTTCTTTCACATGCTGGGACTGAACCTACTAGCGATTGTGGAAGAGACTCAACAATCTGCGCGCATATACGAGGCTTTCAACTCCACTTCTGTCACCCTCATCCCTAAATTAGACCACCCCTCATCATTTAAGGACTTCCGCCCCATCTCATTATGTAACTGCATCTACAAGATTATGGCTAAGATTCTTGCTAACCGGATCAAGCCTATTTTATCTAACTTTATTTCTCCCAAACAATTTTCATTCCATGAAAACAAACAGATTCATGATGCCATCGGCATTGCACAGGAAGGCCTACATTCCATGCACACCAAGAAGATCAAAGGGTTGATCCTCAAGATTGATCTTGTGAAAGCATTTGATCAAGCCATTTGGCTCTACATCTGTATGTTCCTTACTCATGTTGGATTCCCCATTCAAATTATCAATTGCATCATGTGTTGCATCACCTCTGTTTCTTATATCATTCTCATTAATGGAGCTGCCAAAAGTTTCTTTCATGCAGAGAGGGGTCTCCACCAGGGTTGTCCATTGTCCCCCCTTAATTTCCTCCTGATTATGGAAGGCCTTAGCAGATGCATCATTGATGAAAGGGACAGAGGCAGACTGAAAGGCATTCATATTTCAGAGAATTGTATCCTCACCCACCTGCTATTTGTTGATGACATCATTATTTTTCTGAATGGATCTTTAGGTGACTCCATAGTGGTGACATCCATAATTTTACTATTTTGTACTGCTACAGGAATGCAATGCAACAAAAGCAACAAATCAACTTTGACATGTTATGGTTTCTCCCCACATGAGGTCCATTATGTGCAACAGAGATTCCCTTTTACTCCTACCCATTTTGAAGATGGACATAAATACTTGGGATTCTACCTAAAACCTGTAAACTATAAAACTGTTGACTGGAATTGATCAATATCCAAGATTCAAAAGAGACTGAACAACTAGTGCCACCGTTGGCTCTCTAGGGCAGGTTGGCTAGTACTTATCAAGTCATTTTTGGAGGCCATTCCGGTCTACTGTTTGTCCCTGGCTTGGATTCCAAAAGGAATTCTACACAGGATATAGAAGATATGTTGCAAATTTCTCTGGATTAGGGCTAAAGAAGGTCACACTTTTTCCTGGACTAAATGGGTGCGTATTGAATTACCTAAGAGTTGGGGTGGGTGGGGAATCAAACATATTTCGACTTTTTCACAGGCACTTGCTGCTAAACTTGGGTGGCAGATTCTCACCTGCAACAACTTATGGACCAAGTTTTTCATCCTCAAATACATCCACCCACTCAGCACTATTGAACTGCTCCATCAACTACCTGCACAACATCCCAATTTCTCCATGATTTGGCAAGCTATTCAGTGCTCCATCAAACACATTAGTATTGGACTGGCCTGGAAGATCGGTAGAGGTTCTTTTGTGTGTATTGGTTGGGATCCTTGGACGAGATGTGGTAACACTCACATACTCCCACATGCACTCATTGACACCCTCAACCGTGCTGGTATCCACACACTGCATCAAATTGCTGACAGAAACTGATATACCATATTCACCCAAGGCTGGTTGAATCATCTGGATTTACAACTTCATCCACAATGGGAGGTGACTTGAACTATATATCTATATGCATTAAGATATTTTCCTGTCAGAATCACTGACCGTGAGGATGAACTCATCTGGACTATTTCAAACATAGAAAATACAGTCCAAAAGAGGGGTACCTTCACATATACAGTCCACATCGGCCTGTTTCTCTGCTCCCTTGGTGGCGCACCCTATGGAAATTAAAAGGACCTGCTAAAGCGAGGCTCCTCATGTGGTCCATTCTATCAGATAAAATACCTACGGGGGCTAATCTCCAGAAGCGCTTACATATTGGACCCAATAGATGTACCCTTTGTGCTGCTACTGCTAAAGACACCGTGCACCTTTTCCTCAATTTCCCAACCATCCATGATCTTTGGCGTCTTATCATCATCTCCCTCAACCTCCAACTTCACTGGGAGGGGCCGTCTCTATACATTGCATGGGATACATGGTGGCTATCTTCTAATCCCGATAATCTTCGTAACCTTCCCTTATTATTTTGCTGGCGAATTTGGATTTCTCACAATCTGGCCATCTTCCACAACTCCCCTCTCATTTGGACCTCATCTGCTACTCAAATTATCTCCATCTATCATATTATTTTCGATGATCCCCCACCTCCCCCTCCATAGACTATCACCCCTGAACATATTGATCACTCCCAACCCTAGGCATTTTTTGATGATTCTGCACAAATTCATGGTTGTGGAGGTGGCTTCCTACTTCATTTTTCTCCTTTACATTTCTTCAAAGTCAAGATCAGTCTAGGGCATGGCACCAACAATTTTTCTGAACTTTCCTTTCTTCTATATCTTCTACAATTTTCCATCACTAAAAATTTCCGTAATCTAAAAATCTTGGGCGACTCCAAAATTGTCATAGACTGGTTCAACCAACACACTGCCTTTCATGTGCACACACTCCAGAACATTTTGGATGAAGTAGTTCAACTCAAAATACATTTGGATTACATCTCATGTAATCATATTTACATGGAGAGGAACACGATTTCCAATCTCCTATCCAAGGAGGCACCACACCTACTAAGAGACCACATGGAGATACATGAGGAGAATGAACATGCATTTTACCAAAATTTTCACCGTCCTTTTGATCCTGATCAAAGGATGGGGTGAAACCCTAACAAAGGTTGTTCCTGAATTATTTTTTTATATTACTTATAGCATATTTTGTACACAGATTATTATGTTAATATTGTTGTCACACAATATGTATCTATTTGAACACTCATTATATGTTTTAATTTATGTTATTTTTTTATATCATGATCTAGCTTTATTGCTTATATGAATATGCTCTTTGCATATACAATATGTAACTTTTATTTCTTATTAATAAAACCTACTACTTTTCCTGTGGAAAAAAAAGGTTGGCTTGAATTCATTATTGTCATGGATTAACTTCGGACTGGTGTGAATGTTTAAAGGTTCGATGTTTAATGGGCCCATTGCATTGAAATCCTATGCGCTCACCTCCTATTTGAACGTGAAAATTGGTCCATGGTGGGAATAAAGAGGCCAGGCCATGGGCCAACCCCTCACAATATGACCACACTTCATGACCATATGTCGAGGGCTCCAAACTTAAGCGCAATTAGCACTAAGACCACATTTAAACCATGCTTATCACTAATTTACTGCACAGTGAAAAGCTCCAAATGATGAAATTGGGTAAGTTTCAATGGATAGATACTGGAAGGGTGAGGGAACAATACCCTCATCCACATAATCAGTAATAAGAGAGATTTTGGGGTCCAAAATGCTTCTAGTGGGGAGGAATGATAAGAGGCTCGGTATTTTAGATAAAAAATGAAAGTGCTTAGAATTGAATGAAACTAGAACAATAGTGACCGACCCATCACAAGGAATCCAACACAACTCGTTTCGTTGAAAACTGAGATTGGATGAGAAAGTTATGCTCTACTGATCACCGTTCAGAATAAGTAAATTTTTATTAAAAAATTGCAGAACAGGTATAGGCTAATGACATGGAATCCCAGTCAGTATTCAGGTAATACTATTCAGTTTTAGTCCAATGGGACTGTGACAAGTTTCACTGCTGGATTCGCCAGTTTGGTTTGTGAAGGTAAAATTTCTCCAATGACCTCCAAGTGTTGAATATGGGTTTATGGAATTTTGTGTTGGAAATTATTATTTATTTTTTAATTAATTAAGGTTATATATATATATATATATATATATATATATATATATATATATATATATATATATAACTGAAGAAGATACCCTGAATGCTGACTGGGATTCCATGTCATCAATTATTATTTTATATGATTTTCAATCATATATTATATTATATATTAATATATATATTATTTATATTAATATTTAATTAAACCTTAATTAATTTGGAATTAACATTATTATATTCCACACATATATGTTTATAAAACCTAAACCATAATCCGCATACAATTTTAATGGTGGCATGATATATATTACATGGTCGAATTTTTATACATCGCAATGGTGGAACGATTATATAAAAGGTCGAATGTAATGACACATTTTAATTATATTAAACGGAGGCCAAAGTATATGATACAGTGGCCTAAGTCCTATACTAAAGCTCGAATGGGCATATATTAAGGTTGGCATGGATTCATTATTACTGTAGATTAACTTCGGACTGGTGTGATTGTTTAAAGGTTCTAATGGTGCCGTTGCAAAAATACATATACAAGGGGAGGGTTCGAGTTCGGGTTTGAATCCAAGACCTCTCCCTCTCCACCGAACACAATCCACCATTGGGCCATGGGCTCATTTCAATGAAATCCTATGCAGTCAGCTCCTATTTGAATGTGAAAATTTCTCTATGGCGGGAACGGAGGTGCCAGCCCACGTGCCAACCCCTCACAATATGACAACACTCCATGACCATACGTTGGGGCTCCAGACTTAAACATGATTAGTGCTAATACCACATTTAAACCATTCTTGTCACTAATTTAATGTGTAGTTAAACTGGTTGAAGACTTGCCGGATTTCGCCAAATTCAGAGGCAGCTTTGGTTTTAGTGGAGTTAGCTGGCCAAATTCGAGAATTAGTGGAGAAATTGTAGAAGAATTTGTTTTTTCCATAACTGAGACAATTTTTGACCAAATTGGGTGCATGAAGAGTCATTATTAGTATATTTTGATGTTTTGGAGCCATTGGAATAGGCTTCAGAGGCAGAAGAGGTCATATATAGAGGTTTTTTTTGCCTTGAATATTTTTGAAGCGAAGGGCCACCAGGAGGGAAGGCTATGCCCAAAGCATCTGGTAACTAAATTGAGTAAATAAATAGGAATTTATGATAGATTTCAACATTTTAAACTTATTGGAATAAGTTACAAGAGAATTTGGTGCATCTAAACATCACTTTGAGCACATTTGAGCTAATACAAAGGCCCAAACTATGGATTTGGACCAAGGATATGTAGCCCAGGAGGGGTCAAATCCTTCATCAAAACTATGTTTTAATGGACCACTTTGTCATGGTTTGTTGTTATTTATGTTGCTTCTATTCAAAATTTTAAATACATGCTTTATGCTTTAAAAAAAAATCATAAAACTCATTTTTAATTACCTCTTTGACACACATAAGTAACAAGGGAACCTGCACATCAAGCATAAGATCAATAAATAAGTTTTATATTTGAAACTGAAATTAGCACAGAAAAAATAACATTCAAATTCAGATCAGGGATCCCGACTTATTGAGAGCAGGACAGGTTGTCCCTTTAGATAATCATATGTACGACCTCTGATATTTTTTGCTCGTTTATAATTTCCCCTTTTCCTTCAATACTTGATTGGATTAGATTGAAAACACTAAAACATAAAACCAAGTGTAGGCAACAAAGGATCTTCATGCAAGGTCTTATTGATGAAACAAAGGAAAAGATGTAACAAAAAAAGACAACTAAATCAAAAGACAAGATACAAAATAGCTAAAGCATGAAAAAATGCAAGAGAAAAGTAAAAGAAGATAAGAGATACTAAACAAAACAAGCACGGGATGAGTGCAGGAGGGAACACTAGGATGCAACTAATCCTACTCGTGACCTAACAACTAGTAGTTCGGGTTCATGTGTAATGAAATTTCCAGTGAATCAAGTGTAGTTATTCCCGACCTACATCCACAAATATAGGAAAAAATAAAATAGATAAAAAGTAATGTGCAACATAAAAGATAAAAACTTGAATAATTTGCACAAAATTTTGATGGTCCTACCTGTAGGCAGAAATAAGTGTCACAAACACTACTTTCATCCAATTCACATACTTACCTTTCGATGAATACCATATTTCAAAAAACATTGGAAGCTTCTTGCGGATGTGTCTCCTTCTACTCTGAACCCCTTAACAAGCGTGAGGGACTATCAAAACTTGTTATTTGCGACGGAGCTTTTCAGATAAGCCTGTTCCAACCATTCAACAATTGGATCACAAAATTCATGATGATCCTCTTGAAAACCTTGAAATATTTGAAAAGATGAATTTTCAATTAAAGGAATGGAATTACGATGGGAATATTTTGAGGGAAAATATATATGATTATATTCAATAGTAACATCAAGATAAAGAAGACCTGACATAACCATCAACGAAGGCTAAAGTGCCTCAACTGCTCGAAAAAAATATGAATAGTGAGACATTGAATGATGAATATCAAGGGATGTAAAACAACTTTCATTAGATGTGGTGATGATAAAATGATAAAAAGAATGACAGTCATGAAGGAAAGAATAATTAATAGATGACCTAATTAAGGCATGCAATTCACAGCTTGTAATAAACGAATATAAATCATTTTGAACAATTTTGCGAATTCTCTAAATAATTGAACCAACTTCCTCACAAGCTAAATGTGTCAAACCATTTTCCTGTAACTGGTGACAAATTTTTCAAGCATCATAATCATCAAAATACTTTAAAATGGATTCCAACACAAAAAATATAAGAGACTAGTCAGGACATGGTGAACAGAGAAGAACTTGATTTGTGCAATAACTTGTGCATTCATTATCACTCAAGAGGATTTTCAGTGAGACGAGAGGACATATTTGAAATATAACATTAACAAGAAGAATTAGGAGCTGAATTTTAAAAAATGAATTCGATAAGCATGATTCATTCGGCCAAAGATAGTCCTTGGAATGATCAACTTCACAATTCCATCATTCTATGAGAGATACACATTCCAAACCTGAGTTTAATGTGAGATATTTTGATGAAGATGAATGAACTGAAAAAAAAAAAATTCTTGAATCTGGCCAAAAGTAAAATCTTGAAAATTTGAAACATCACACCCGAAATACCAAACATTTTTCAGAAAGAAATTTTCATCGAGTGAAATCATGCAAAGAGAAGGATTGTGTGGGATAAACCAAATATGGGTTAGTTCGAGGGGATTACGAAAGTCGTAAGATCTTGACATAACCATCATCAAAACTTGATGTGCCTCAACTCCCTGGTAGGTCCGATAACTTTCCAGCATTATAAAATCACATGTTGAAGATTCTACTAGCTCATGCGTGGTTTGAGGATAGCTTCTACCACTATTTTCAATAAGACCACTACTCACCGGATGGTAGCCACCTCTGTCACTGATTTTATTTGATTTTCCAACTTCAACAACTAGATTAATCAAGTCGAGAGATTATTTTTATCACAAATTCAAATGAAGGAATGGGGAGATTTCATGAGAAAGTTGATTTGAAGAGTTGTCTTCATGCAAAACAAGAGGTGATGAGGGACGGGATTAGTACTCAATGATTTCATTGTTTTAATTTGCATCATGGATGGTATCACCACTTTGTGTGAATTGAGAGTTTGACTCATCGGTGAAGACAATGGAGTATCCCCATCGTGAAAAAATGTCTCGCAAATGGTAGAGCACAAGGGATAGTGAGATGAAGAGGAAGTTTCGGTAAGCACATCTTCTTGGACTGAATCATATTATAGATCTAAATTAAGATCTTCATGAGAAACCGAAATATTAGCTAATGCACTTGGTAATTCATCATCACATACATCAACAAAATCATCTTCATCAGAGTGATTGTTTCCCAATATTGCGGATTGATTGAATGAACTGATTGCATTTAATTCACTACCAAGATTAGCATATTGAAAATCATCCAATAAAGGGATTGCATCATATTCACATGGATTATTTTGGAATATAAAATAAATATTGAAATCATATTCTCCTTCCTACTCCCCAACTTGTGTAATGTGACTACCTTGTATCTGATCACAATTTGAACCAGCAATGCGAATATCAAGGGAGTGTGGAAAGCGAGTTGGTGGAATAGATTGATCAAGAGAATCATGGTACAAAGAGTCATGGAATATAAATGGTAGAGGATAATAAGAATATAAATAATATTAGAGACTAGATTTATGAATAACAACATCATCTTGCAGAATGGAAGAGTCAGTATTCACCATGGGCTTCATTGGACGATTTGGAATTTCCTCCATTGAATCTGAATCGTGAAAAATGGAAGAAGAATGAGAAGATGGATTAGGGATTTGATTTTCATATTTCCCAACTTTACAATCACCACAAGGAGGCACCTACATCGGGACTGGAAAAGGAGGAGGACAAGGACTAAAAGGAATAATCGGTTCCTCCTCTAAAATTAGGGGTGTCTCCTGGTTGACAAGAGTTTTGGATGAAGAAACATCATGTGGTGTATATTCAAACTTATTGAAAGAAATTTGAACCAGATCTTGAAACTTTTTCTCACAGAAATATTGATCCATATCTTCTTCAAGAAACTCATAAGATAAACTAAGGAATCTATCAGTGAAATTCTCAACTGATTCATCAGGATCCATTCTTAGTTGATTGATTCTTTTGTGAACATATCAGTTATCATACCAATCGAAAGCTTAATGAAGCTCCTTATTAAAATGAAAAAGAGAATGAATGGACGCATAGGGTAAGGTATGAAACCAGTTCTTAACACAACCTTCGAGAGTGAGGGTGAATAGAAGACACATAACATCTTGATCATCGATTTGGAGATTTTTAAAAAACCCAAGAAATTCATTTATGTGTCTGGATAAAAATATACCACCCTCGCAATTAAACTTGAACTGAGACAAGGCATGAACAAGTTCCACGTGGATTGAAAGTTTCCAGGAGGAAGGTTATAAAAACACCCTGGGCTTATGATATGGGAAAGAGCCATTTATGACAGGAGATTAAAAATAGACTAAACAAGATTAGCTTCTCATCTATCCCTTCTTCTAGTGATATTGTTGATGGTGCTGGAAATCCGTAAAACAAGGGGTCTCCCTTATGTGAAGTTCCAATTAGACCTCACACCATTTGGAGTAGGAGCCCCATCCGTAATATTAGCCAAGTTTCCATGTATTCTTATAGATTTTCCTTGACTCTAGCTGTTAGCAAGAGAGAGGTGTTCACATGCGCCTTCAAAAAGCAAGAAGGGTGTGCCAGGTGAGTCATCGATCGTATGTGTGTCAAATTTCTTTAACCACGACGGCGAGGAAAAGTGAGCCTCTAAGAGAGAGGTAGTAGTAGCACCCTAATAGAGACACACATGTACAATAAGTGTTCATACAAAATCAAGTGAAATAGTCCAAAAATATGCGACTCTCATTGAAATCAATATGACAAGGAAGATATGTCTAATATCTAGCGTAATAGTCCACAAGGATGCGACAACGATAATAGAAATTACAACACATTATCAACATGACAAGTACCAAAATAAAAAAAATAGTTCAACAACTTTAGCATAGATGAAAGAAAACATGAATTACAAACATTCACAGAATAGTCTTACAAATATCCATAATCCATGCATGTAGAACGTGTTGGCCCATAGGGCTTCTAATATTAAGTGAAATTTCCAAGACACATGTAACAATGAAAACCATTATCTCCATTAGTGGGGTGTTGGAGCCACTACTTGCTCCTTAAAATAACTATCTTATCTCTCTAATGCCTTGCAAGAGGAGCCAAGGTGAAAATGTAATTTTCTCATACAATGAGGGTGTATATATAGCCAAGATGTGATGCTTCACCTTCCTTGTGACTCTTTGACTACCCTCATGACTATTTGACTTACATGACTCTTCATATTCTAAACGTGTCTATTGGACTTCCACTTTAAAATATATTTCAAATGACAAATTACATGGTCCAAAATTATGATGTGGCATGTTATCACCAAACTGGAACTAATTGGGTTTTTCAACAATCAATTTGATGTAACTATTTCAAACCACTTGGGGTTGGAAGTTATCCCTTCCAATCGGAGAGAGCTCTCTCAAGAAAAAGGTAAGATATTCAATAAATAGGCTTAAAATGAAGATGGCTAACTCTTATATGTTTTTTAGATGATTTTTTCAGGTGGAAGATGAGTGAGGGCTACCATTGGGCATGGAGTCAACATGGAAATTAAATTACAAAAAATTATCATTCATGGAAACTGAGGTACATGAACTCTTACAAAAATAATTCTGACAACAAAAATAATACATAAAGGAAGTCGGAGCATAAGATTTTATGAACTCCAAGTAGTTATGAATGAGCAAGCTGAATTAAAATTCAAAAGATAAAGGACACAAACAAATGAAAGCTTAATCAAAATCTCAGGTTTAAACAAAAGACTTCTGCAATTGTCTATTAACTGAGTGAAAAACAAATTACAATAGTAGATCTGGTCATTACATCCATCAACCCTTTCTAACTCTAAAAATCCCCTATTTATAGAGTGAAATCCCTTTTACATAATTTTTCCACCTGTGCTAGACTCTAGAAACTGATCTAGAGATCTAATCCAAAAAGGATTCCATTACATTGAGAAAAAATAGAGATAATTCTATTTGAAAGCATTTGTAATAAAAAAGGACTCTATCTCTATTAAATGCATCAACAAGAACATTTAATAAGCCATGCTAATTATGGCTATCAAAGCAAACAACCTTTTTTAGGTGGCAAACAACCATGTTTAGGTGGAAAAATATCATACTAGATTTCAGGTCCTGATATACTGAATTTGATAATGAGTTGTCTATTGGTGAGGCAGCAAAAGTGATGTGTTGTCAGCCATGTCACCCTTATTAAGTGTATTGTTGAGTTGTCTTCATCAACAGATGTCCCAATGACACTTCAAAATCTCTTTTGATGACTCATCTCCTTCCTGAAATGCATTAAATTCCTAACAAATACCAAAAATTTAGCACACTGGAAAAAACAGAGTATTTAGGCAAGTTTGTAGCGTAGTTTTTGTAGCATTTTCATTACACCACCTTCTGCAACTTTTCTGACTTTTCTGCCGATGAGAGGCTCTTCATTAGGTATAAAAAGTTAAACGCATGCCTTCATTTACCCCTGACATGAGATTTTTTGGAGAGTTTTGCCTCAAAAAATTCTACAGCGAGTTCATAGCGAAAACTCAGCTTCAAGCCTAGAGCTCGCTACGAACTTGCCTAACTTCACCAATTTTTGAAAATTTTCTCCTTAACTCCAAAAACATGTTTTCAGCCCTATAAATGACTTGATATGATATCCAAAGACAAAAAGTGGAAAAAAAATGTGTGTCTTACCATCTTTTAAGGAGCAGCAAGGTCATCTTCCATCACAATCATTTTTAAACCTTTTTTTCCTCAACTCTACTTGCACCATCTCCATTTGTATTTCCAATTCTCTGACTTGGCTTTGTAACTTCCTTATTTCTTATTGCAACCATCCCTGATTAATTTCTTTAACTCCTCCATAACTAACAATTTTATCAAACCATGGTGAAAAATAGAAGTATCACTACTTTTAGGTTTAGCTTGAACCTTATCAGCCATTTTTCCTAAACTCCTAAATAGAAAAAATGGTAAATCCAGAGGTTGTTTACCTGTGAAACGAAGCAACAATTTGAAGTGGTATTGATATACGGTAAATTATTTATGAATCACCATCAACAGTTTTTAATATTTATCCTTGAGACAAGTCATGTAAATTCTCGAGCTCGTGTCCGCACCTATGTGCTTCTCATTTAGAAATTCATCACAGTTTTGAAGCTTAAACTTTGTTTCTTTAAACCACTCCTCTCCAGACCTTGGAATCTCAGTTTCCCATGAAATTAGGTCAAGAGACACAGTAAAATTGAGGATGCCCTCCTTCGTACCCGTATCAATGAAGTTTATAGAAAAATATTTTGACACCTATGAATGATAACCTTGCAGTTTATGGCAGAACTGCATGCAACCTGCATTTTCAAAGGCTTGTGAGAAGCTGGGGTCTTCTGCAATTAGCCTCATATCCATGGGCTCATATCTGACCATAGTTCCACCCTTGTTTGGATTTTTATGTGAAGCCATAAATTCAAACACAACGTTGATCAACTTCTTCTTTGACACTTGCAGAATGGTTTGAGAGAGCAAGCACCTCCCTTGACACATGTAAAAACTAGCCTAAGACAACTACATGACATAATTCAAGACTCAAGACTGCTGGAAAAGTGTTCAAACACCTTACAAGGATGAAGGCAAGCTGTTGCTTTTCGAATTAGGGATAGAGCTAAATTAGGAAAGAGAAATGATTGGGAGAAAAGGAAATGATGTAAGGCATAATGATTACCACACATGCACATGACATACGATGACACATAACGAAATCAGATTTTTTTACACTGACTATGTTGTGGAATCTATAAAATGTTTCCAAGTGTCACAAAATAACCTTTATTACCCATGCAATTAGATTTTTTTGAAATTTTCCTTGATAAGACATCTATTGCATGACCAATGACTATTTAGACCCCTTAAAATATGTACAATTTTTGAAATTTAATGAACTTCATGACCTTATTTCATCTAAATGACCCAACCTAACTTACCTAAGACAAACCTAGAAAAACCTATTTGTTATCAAGGATAACATGGCATATGATAACTCATGACATGACATGACATGACACTACTGACATGAACTGCTTGATGATGTGTAAATTTCAAGTCACTGTTGTTGTTTTCTCTTGATTTTCCTCTTTCCACTTCCACATGGCTTAGTGATAGGGGATCTTCAACGATCTCATGTCTTGGGCAGTGATCACAAACTGGTGTCCCTTTTATTTTCTTGATCAATCAACTTGAAAGCTTAGCTACAAAGGTGTCCCTTGACATGTTTCCCTCATCCATCTCCTTCTTCGTCATATTTCCATGACATGATAGGGTACATGTTCCTGCAATTCACTCATGACAAGATGACATCAATCTAAAAACCCCTATCCTAAGATGATGCATCCTGATCCATAAACTAAGCCTGGAACAAGTGATAGGATGAGAAGGGGGGCTTAGTGACTGTGAAATTTCACAGTTTAGGTAGACAATGGGAATCCTTGAGCCTTGAGACTACATAGTGTGCAATTCAGGCAGGGCTGAGGAACAATACTGCGCATTTCCCGGATCCAATGGGACATGCTAGAGGAATGGGCACTAGGAGAGATCACTAAGCAGATCTGGGGGAAAAAGAAGGTTCAGCTACTATGCAGTTGTGTAGTTCAAGGGATCAGGGATTGAGATTGAGGCTTGAGTTTGTGAAGTGTGCAGTTCAGGTCGGGCTGGGGGTCATGACTGTGTAATTCTGGAGGTCAGGTTCAAGGCTTGGTCACAAAAATTGTGCAATGTAGCGGTCTTGGGAGGTAGGAAATTCGCACTGTGTAGTGCCAAGTAGCAAGGTCATAGCTAGAGGACTGACATTGTGCAGGGCATAGCTCAAGGAGTCCAGATGAAGCTAGGTTGTTTGGTCAGGAATTTTTTCCGAAAATGGCTAAGCGTGGGATTGATGAGATTAGGGTGATAAAACTTTCAGTGTGATCACACACTTAGAATATTTTAACAAATCAATATAGATCATCCATGACAGATGACTAAAGTGTTTTCCTCCTTGTCACAACTTTAGGACAAGTTATGACAAGTGTGACACTAAGGATATGCTTTGTGACGACCGTGACGACACTTACGCGACAACGCTTACAACTTTGAGGATGAGTGAAATGGATATAAATGGTTAGAACAACTCAATTACAAAGAGATGGCCTCTTAAAACCACCAGAACAATCCTATACACGCAATACGACAACCAACATGAGAAAATACAACATTTTTCTAAAGGGAGAAAATACCTCAAGAAAACACATGGAATGGTTTTCAATGTTTTCAATGACACATGATGTGGCACTGATACACTTTCCTTCTCATTGTTTCTTCCTTTGTATGAGATATGCTTTGTTCTTCATATCTACCCTCCAACGGGTTGTAAATCTAATGGAGTATTCCTGCGGTCTCGATCTTTGATCTTCTATTGTAATCCAATGTTCCTTTATATTATTGTCTGATGATAATCTTGTCTCCTCATCTCCTTAGGTGTCTTCTAGCATGTTCTCCTCCTCTATCTCTTCCTTCGTCATCTTTCCATAGCGTGATATAATTTATGCATCTGCAATCCGCTTGTGACAAGACAACATCAGTCTGATAAACCCCTGGCCGCATGATGATCCACTGACTGAGTTGTAATCGAGCAGAGGACCAAGAGAGAGGCTTAGCGACTGTGTGGTTGCGCAACTCAGGTAGTCAGGGGTGGAGCTTGAGCTCTGAGACTACGCAATGCGGAACTCAAGCTAGACTGAGGGAAAAATTTGTGCAGTCCAGATTGATGGAAATATTTGCGCGGTCCATACTAAGGGTAAAATTTGCACAATTTTTGGAGGAAAAGGGGACTGAGCTCTCAAGCAGTGATGGAATTTTTTGGAATTTGGCTAAGTGTGGGATCAGTGAGACCAATGAGAACAATGATAGTAATTGGCCATGCTCACACACTTAGATACTTAGAAACAAAACATAAATCGTTCAAAATACATGAATACATACTCCCCTTAGTGTGAAACATGAGAAGAACAATTCCTCTCCACAAAGCATGCCCCTTGAAACAAACCAAAATTGCACTTTGCATGATAAGCAACAATTCCCATGCTAGAAGATGACACTTGCTATATAAATATGAAAGTGTGAATGCCAGTTTCGATATCTGAATGATGGTGAAAGTAAAAAATTCCAGAGAAAAGATAACATGAAAGCAATTCTAATTAGGTGAAAGCAAGTGAAAGCGACACTCTCGAAAACAAAGGTGCACAAGAGAGATAATTTGCAAAACTCACTGAAATGGAAAATACAAACGCTGCTAGAATGTGAGAAACTGTCGTTGTCAGTGCGCACTAACTGTTGACCTGAATTGGACATCGCACAGGAACAATCTTGAAGGAACATAATATTGTTTTCCAAGCTCACGTAGAAGAGTGTGCTCATGAACTTATTGAACACTGAGCATGTGAGTGCAAGTGACTTCAATACTTCCCATTCAAGAGGGAGATAAAAAAGCATCAACTGACTAAGAAGTGACTATGGAACGACTGAACGGTAGATCCATGGTAGGCTCCAAAATTCGAGTGTATGCAAAATTTTGGAGGGTGTTTATTACAATGAGAACACTACCAAATAAATTTGAGCTTTAATGTGTCACAAAAAGTGCCAAAATCAATTGAAATTTATAATTTTCTAATTTTATTTAATAAGAAAAATTCTGCACGTAATAAAGTCTTCAACTAAAAATTGCGCACACTAGCAAGCTGGCATAAATTAAAAGCTACAAGTTGTTAATAGGTTATGCATATTTGTTTATAAGGTTATTGAGTCAAGAATTTTATTTTTTAGTTGTTACAACCCACTTTTCCCACCTTATGTTGGGTAGAGAAACCCTAGTCTAACTACTTTCTAACTTATTGGCATGAATGCATCCTTATCCCTTCTTGATTGTGCACCTTTTAGCATCCCATCACTCCCACAAGCTTGTCATCGTGACACCCTTCTCTCCCTTGGGATGGGACAACTTGACACATGGGTATTTTGCTTTCCTTTTGCATGGGAGAAATAATGGAGGTGAATTTTCTAGAATAGAATGATCCCAAGGAGACTAGCTCGACCCGCTTGTTTATGAGTTGGTTGAGGGTCAATTATTGTGGAAGTTTCTTAACTTCTCACGACCCTACGTATTTAGATACAACCTCATGAGTTTTGAAAATGCCTATATATGGAGACCCTATCAAGAGGATAAGATCATATAGAGAATACAACTTAGTTATGTTGATGGATTTCTACCATAACTTTTCTTGCATTTGATGTGAGCCCAATCTTATAGAAAATTGAGGGAAGGGTCATGCCAAGGATCTAGGAGGTGTTCATCTACACACCAATGTATAATGCATTTCTACTATTTTAATTAATGAAAGCATTTGTAAGTTCTCTACACCATATTTCATTTTCTTTTTATATGCATGTGGATTAGCTATTACTAGTACATGTTAATCTTCCTTTTGTGGAGGAAAAACATCATCTTGTTTGATGGTGCATGTGTGTAAGGGATTGGATCACGAAGCTAGGAGTGGGATCTTCAGACTGAAGTGAGGAATTTGGAGCTATCCATAGGGTCTGCAAGCTTCACCCATGCATCTCATATCTTAGTTGATGAGATGAATAGCATGTGTTTTCTTTAAGTCTTGAGAATTACTTTGGCAAACAAACATCGTCTCACAGATCTAATCGCAAGATCCTTGGAGCAATAACTCTTTACCTTCTGAGAACATTTAGAGGAAACACTAGTCATAATAACCTATCTTGATTTCTTGTATAAGCTCTTAAAATAGTTTTATGTTCCTGGTTGGGATAGGTAGTCTATATAAATGATTTTTTTGTTAATTTTAAGATATCTTAAACAACAATTTAAATTAGAGTTCCTCCCTTGGAGACAAGTTGCGTTTATTTCTGCTTCTTTCCTTGGTTAATTGAGCCCACATATAAGTTAGAAATTACCGTACCAAACAACAGTATGCCTTACTAGGACCTGTCATTTAGTAGTTTTCCCTTAGTTGATAAAGGGAGTTTCTCTGGGGTCAGGACTCTTGGACGGCTCTGTAGATTTCTAATATTGGTGGGCTGTTGTTTATTGGATTCTACGTATTCTTTCAACCCACATCCTCGGTTTCCAAGTCCGTCGCTATTTCGTTCATTAAGCGCGATGAAGCTCAAATCTGGTAGGCGGCCCCTTTCTATGGAGTTAACAACCCATCACTACATGCAAACTCTGGATCATTTTACGTTCAAAGCAGAGGGATATCGAAGGTTCCCGCAGAGATACCTAGTGAATAACAGTTACTGGGGAGGCCCTCAAAGTAATTCTTCAACCGACTTTGGAATAATCACTGAACATGCTGCCCATTTCAGAGCACTCATCCTCTTATCGAGATATTATTTCATTTCCATCATTCCATATAGATATTATTTCATTTCCAAGGATGGTTCCCGCAGAGATACCTAGTGAATAACAGTTACTGGGGAGGCCCTCAAAGTAATTCTCCAATATTTGTGGGCCTCGGCGCCGAGTCTGACATCATATCCCAGTTAACCGACTTTGGCATAATCACTGAACATGCTGCCCATTTCAGAGCGCTCATCCTCTTCATCGAGGTACGTACTTTTCATATACATATATGTACTTATATATTTCATTCCATCATTCCATATAGATATTATTTCATTTCTTTTCATTTCATAATATATATACACTATTTCATTCATTGCTTTTGATTCACAGAATTCTGCATTCATTCATGTATAAAGGCGTCATAAAATTAGGAAGAAACCCTGCCATATTATTCTAAGAATGGTTTCAACGATTTTTGATTCCCTGAAGACATCACTCTAAGAATTCCCTGCTTTTGATTCCCTGAAGACATCACTCTAAGAATGGTTTCAACGATTTTTTTTTTTTGTGATTCTAGTAAAAATAATAACACTAGTTTAATATGAGGGTTAGTTTCTGAATTCACACGTACAAACATATTCAATTTTGGTAAACGTTTCTGAAATTAACGTTACGAATTTAAAAAAAAATTATTTAAAAATATTCTATTTTTATTAAAAAAAATCAATTCTATAACTAAATATTATTTTCATATATATTTTAAGATTTATTAACAACTACATTAATAAATAGAGTTGAATACAAACCCATAATAATTTTTTTTTATATCTTAATTCTTTGTTTAAACTTTTTGGAAACTTTTAGGTATGCAAAAAGAATCATTTTAATTATATATAAATTGGTTAATTGAAAAGGAGTACTCAATAATTGAAGTGAATTTTTTCATGGTATTGTAGTGTTTTCTCTCTTATAATTCTTTATGATAATAAAAACAGTCTTGTTCATGTATATATTTAATGTATTTATGAATAAAATGTTGATATAACACTTTGTTATAATAATTTTGCAAATGATTAAAAAAATTGTGCTAATTGTGCTAGCATTTTTTCTAAGATTTATTAAAATAAAATGATATAGATAAATTATATTTCATATTTAAACTAAATTTAGTTTTAATTATATTTTCTTGCGGAATATAAAGAGAGTGATTAAGCATTTTGGAAGTAACATTATTTTTTCTAATGGTTTGAGAGATTCATACAGCAGTGGAGGGTAAGGAGTTTTGGTATTATATTTCGTGCATAATTAATATTTTCATTAATTATTTATTTAATTACATGTATGATACATGTGAAATTGTGGAGTGTTAGATAATATCTCAAATATGGTTCTCATTATCACCACTATTTGTAATGTTTAATTAATATCTATATATGATTTTCCATGGAATTGTAGTGTTCTGGAGAACATATCAAAGAGCATTGTGGCTATTACTACTGAAGAAGGTATTAAGTTTTTCAGATTCAAAATTTTCCTGATCAATTTAAATAGGAAAAAAAAACATAACCAAAAGTAGTGATTTGATGATGTGCAGGCGTCCATTGTCAAGATATTATATCTACAACTAGTGGCGATCCAAAATGGCTCAAGAGGCAACGATCAAAGGAAATAAGAATTATAAGGCGATGGATTCATGACTATGAAATGTCAATGACAATTTAGTGCCTCATTTTCTTCTACGCGTTCTTATTGTTTAAGGGAACTTATTTATAAATGATTTGGTTGATTGAATTGTACTCTACAGATGAAACCTAAATCTTTCCATTATCCAATTGGCATTTAGTCATGGTTTTACACAGGTGGCATTTTTTTATGCTAGAAATGGATTCAACACCATCTTGGTTGTCATGGTACTTTTTAGTTATGTGTCATGGTATGTCATGTGCATGTGTGGTAATCATTATGCCTTACATCATTTCGTTTTTCCCAATCATTTCTCTTTCCTAATTTAGCTCGATCCCTAATTCGAAAAGTAGCACCTTGCCTTCATCCTTGTAAGGTGTTTGAAGAGTTTTCCAGCAGTCTTGAGTCTTGAATTATTTCATATAGTTGTCTTAGGCTAGGTTTTACATGTGTCAAGGGAGGTGCTTGCTCTCTCAAACCATTCTGTAGGTGTGAAAGAAGAAGTTGATCAGCTTTGTGTTTGAATTTATGGCTTCACATAAAAATCCAAAAAAAGGTGGCACTATGGTTATATATGAGCCCATGGATATGAGACTAATTGCAGAAGACCCAAACTTCTCACAAGCCTTTGCAAATGCAGGTTGCATGCAGTTTTGCCATAAACTGCAAGGATATCATGCATAGGTGTCTAAATATTTTTCTGTAAACTTCAGTGGTACGGGTACGAACGAGGGCATCCTCAATTTTACTGTGTCTCCTGGCCTAATTTCATGGGAAACTGAGATTCCAAGGTCTGGAGAGGAGTGGTTTAAAGCAACAAAGTTTAAGCTTCAAAACCGTGATGAATTTCTAAAGAGGGAGCACATAGGCACAAACATGAGCTTGAGAATTTCCATGACTTGTCTCAAGGATAAATATTCAAAACTGTTGATGGTGATTCATAAATACTTTACCGGTAAAGGTATATTTCACATGGTCTATCAATACCACTTCAAATTGTTGCTTCGTTTCACAGGTAAACAACATCTGGATTTACCATTTTTCTATTTAGGAGTTTAGGAAAAATGGTTGAAAAGGTTCAAGCCAAACCTAAAAGTAGTGATACTTTTATTTTTCACCATGGTTTGATAAAATTGTTAGTTATGGAGGAGTTAAAGAAATTAAACAGGGATTGGTCCACTTTTTTTTCTTGAGTGGGTGTGAGGTGGATTTCCGCACTCCTATAAAGACACCTAGATCAAAGACAAATACTCCAAGGAAAGATAAATAATCTAGGGCTAAAACAGAGGTTGAACATGAGGTGGAAGTGCAGATAGAGGTCCAGCCCATGGTGTAGCTAATGGAGGTAGAAATTGATCAATTATAGGAAACAATGGTGCCTCAACAAACCCCTACCAGCAGTAAAGCCCAAACTGATATAAGAGCCCATAGAAGGATCACTAGAAGTCAGACAGAGGGGAAAGGCAAGCTAGAAGATATCTTGCAGGAAATTGACATTGAGGAACCTCCTGTTGTGAAGCCTGTAGAGGTCAAAGGAGAAAAAAATAAGAAAAAGAGTCTTAAGGCTAAGAAGCTAGATTTTTCCAAAGAAGAATTGGGTTTTGTTTTTAAACCTAGGAAGCCAGTCACTAGTTCATAGTTATCAAATGGAGAAAAACTTGAGAAACTGCACAAGGACACAGAAAAGGAGAAACAACTAGCAAGGGAAGAAATAATAGAGTTATCTCCAACAGAGGCAGAGGTGAGCAAGGCAAGGAAGGGAAAGGTAAAAGTTCAAGAAAAATATGAACTGGAGCTTGTAAGAGAAAATCTTACGGAATCCAAAGAGGAGATTTTTGGAAACTAACTTGGAGTTAGCAGAATTTAAACAAGAGAGGCAGGATCTCACAGACTTCAAAAAAGAAGTGAGCAAACAGACAAATTTTTACGATGAGGTTGCAGACGGGTCAAGGAAGATGTTGAAGAGGACACTTCCTCTACACATAAGGATGAAACAAATATTCAAGAGGAACAGATGGTTGTAATAAAAAGGAAGGAAGTTACAAAGCCAAGCCAGAGAATTGGAAATACAAATGGAGATGTTGCAAGCAGAGTTGAAGAAAAAAAGGTTTAAAAATGATTGTGATGGAAGATGACCTTGCTGCTCCTTAAAATATGGTAAGACACACATTTTTTGGCCACTTTTTGTCTTAGGGTATCATATCAAGTCATTTATAGGGCTGAAAACATGTTTTTGGAATTAAGGAGAAAAATTGCAAAAATTCGTGAAGTTAGGCAAGTTCATAGCAAGCTCTAGGCTTGAAGCCAATTTTTCTCTACGAACTTGCTATAAAATTTTTTGAGGAAAAACTCTCCAAAAAATCGCATGTCAGGGGTAAATGAAGGCATGTGTTTACCTTATTATACCTAATGAAGAGCCTCTTATAGGAAGAAAAGTCAGAAAAGTTGCAGAAGGTTGTGTAATGAAAATTCTACAAAAACTACGCTACAAACATGCCTAAATACTCTCTTTTTTCCAGCGTGCTAAATTTTTGGTCCTTTTTAGGCATTTAATGCATTTCAAGAAGGAGATGAGTCATCAAAAGAGATTGTGAAGTGTCATTGGGACATTTGTTGATGAAGACAACTCAACAATACACTTCATAAGGGTGTAGAAATTATGTAACTTATGTGTTATATGTCGAAGATTCTCCTGATCTCAAACTATTTTAACTTCATGAAAAATACAGAATCTATTCCACCATTTATCATTTGCGGAAATTAAATCAAGATTGCAATGCACACATGAAACAATAAACATTCACACACATTAACACAGTTGTTTAACGAGAAAGCCTGAAGCTAAAAACCCCAACTATCTGTATATAATATATGTCATAGAGATCATGTAACAATCCTCATACAAAGCTGATCATATCAAGCTCTTAGTACAATACAATCGCTACACACTAATCAGGCACGATCTTGCAAATCCATGCACCGATCTTTGCCACCTGTTAGCCTGCCTCTACTGCGCAATCGCTGCTGAAGAATGGCTCTGAATGAGTTCGAATTACTCCAACCTTGCTCACGCAATCCTCATTGGCATCTTCACTGAGTATTGGATGCAATCAATGCATCACTATAGTCACAACTAATAGTCACACTTTCCCTTTCACCTATCTCTCCACTGGTCTCCACCGAAACTGCCATGCACTGTAGTTAACTGATTTATTGTTGAGTTGATTAATGAGTTATTATTTGTGAATTAATTATCTAATTAATTCACTCCACTCTCACTAGTGTATCAATCAGTTAGACTAGATACAACTAGCTCAACTGAGTTTAACTGAGTTAAACTAAATACAACTCCACCAAACTCTGCCACTTGATTTCTATTTGAAGTCCTCCATGCAATAGCTCTAGTAAACCCTCAGGAATAGCATAATTCCTTCTGTCAGCTGTTGTGCCACATCTGTGCACTTAACTGAAGTGCTCCAAGGGAATAAGATAATGTTTAGAGTCCAAATATTATTAAGAGCTAATAATATTTGACATGTCTATTTTTTGACTGGCAATCTAAAAATAGACTCCACCCAATATGTCTATAAATAGAAGTCCATATATTTTTCCAACTTTACCAACCATCCACAAATAGCATCCTGCAACTCATAGAATATGATCAACATGTCTAAAAAGAGACATAGTCTAAAAATAGACTTTGCGCCAAAAATACCCTGCGGGCCCACTTAGTGAAGGCGACTCTTTTCACTAAGCTCATCATATTGTTGAATCTCAGCACTCCCTCTCAATAAGATAGGGATTATCTACCACCCTGATCCTGTCTCTATGGTATTCGAATTTTCTCCTAGTGAGCACCTTCGTCAGACTATCTACATCTTGATCCTCCGTAGGAATTTAAGAAAGCAACATGATCTTCCGCTGCACACAATCTATGATATGATGGTAGCAAATGTCAATATGTTTAGATCTATCATGAAATAATGGATTAACAGAGAGTTTAATGCAACTCTGATTATCACAATATATCACAGTAGGATCTAAGTGAGAACCGAACAAACCAACCTGGATCTTCCTCATCCATATAGCCTCGCATGCAGCCAAACTTGCCGCCATGTACTCGACCTCCACTGAACTGAGTGCCATGGATCTTTGTTTCCTGCTATACTAAGAAACCGTTGTAGATTCGTTACTGAAAATCCCTCCAGATGTGCTCTTTCTGTCCGTTGGGCTTCCTACCCAATCTACATCCATGAAACCATACAGCTTCAACTCATCCGACTATCTGTACCACAATCCTTACCCAGATGTGCCCCTGAGATACCTCAAGACATGCTTTCCTGCCTTACAAAAGAGCTTGGTAGGCTTCACCATCGCTTGTGAAAGTTGGTTCATAGCATAGCATATGTTCGGTCGTGTATTGACTAAACACATGAGCGAACCAACCAACTGTCGATAAACAGTGGCATACACTACCTCTACCGATGTAGCATCCTCTTTCCTCCAACTGCCAGGAAGAGGAGTGTCAATAGGCTTGTAGCCTTGCATGTGAAACTTCTCCATTATCTTCCGGGCATACTTGCCTTGAGACACAAACAGTTCACCTTTTCGCTACCAAATTTCCAATCCCAGGAAATAATGAAGGAGGCCCAAGTCCTTCATCTCAAACTCCTTTGCAAGATCTGCCTTGCATGAGTGTATCAACAGTTCAACACCTGTTAGTGTTAAATAATCTACATAAAGCACAATGATCAAAAGCTTACCCTCCACCACAATCTGGTATAGGTTTATATCTGCCTCACTTGTAGCGAAACCAAGTCCGGTGAAATAACTGTCTATCCATGTGTACCAAGCACGCGGTGCTTGTTTCAGCCCATACAACGATCTTTTGAGCCTGCACACATGTGACTCGCTGCTGAATATTTCGAATCCTTCAGTCTGCTCAATGTACACCTCCTCCTCAATTATTCCGTTGAGGAACGCAGTCTTCACGTCCATCTGATGAATGTGCCAACCCATCTACGCTGAGAGAGAAAGGATGGTCCGTATGGAATACCTTGTGACAGGTGCAAAGGTTTCTTCATAGTTTATCCCCTCGATATGTGAGAAGCCTTGGGCAACAAATATTGCCTTATACTTCTCGACGCTCCCATCAAAAACTTGCTTCACTTTGTAGATTCATCACGAACCTACCACTGATTTCCCTTCCGGCCTTGGGACAATCTCCAATGCACTATTTCTGACAATCGAATCATACTCTTCCACCATGGCATCTACCCATGCAAGATCCTCCATAGCTTCCTCGAAAGAGGATGACTCCGTCACAATACACTTGCTCATAAGAGCCATGTATCCAGTAAATCGGTCAGGTGACTGTCTCTGTCTACATTGTGATGTAGGAACTGCTACATTCTGCACTGCATCAAGATTCATTCGCTCAGCTTCTGTAGTCCGCTTCTGCCCTCTGATGTTTGGTGCTACATGAGTAGTTTCTTCCACTCCATGAACCTCCTCTTGTGGCTGATCCACATCTTGAGGCTCATCTTTAGGAACAAGTAGCTCCTCCTCTGTATGCAAGTGTAGCTCCATCTCAAGCAACAAATTCATGGCTTTCTCCTCATGAAATTTGATATCCTGTCACACGACAGTCATCCGACTGTCTAGAAAATACACATGATAATTGTGGGGTGTTTCTGTGTACCCCAAAAATATCCCAACCTCTGCAGTTGGCTCCAGCTTCTTCCTGGTATCCTTCGTCACATGAATGTAAACAGGTGAGACAAAAATATTCAAATGAGAAATATTAGGCTTCTTACAAGAAAATGCCTCTTCGGGTGTACTCATGCCAAGTACTCTATGAGGAAAACGGTTTTGCACATAAACCGCAGTGTTGCATGCCTCATCCCACAAGTGTATGGGAAGGCCCTGATCATGCAACATCGCCCGTGCAGCACCCACGGTCGTTCTGTTCTTTCTCTTCGCAACCCCATTCTGCTGTGGGTTATGAGGCGCTATGAGTTCTCTTCAAATTCCTTCTTTGCTACAGAAGTCTTTGAATTCGCCAGAGATGTATTCACCACAATTATCGCTCCTTAGAGCTTTCACCTGCTTCCCCGACTCTTTCTCAACCAGCGCCTTGAACTCACAGAACTTTGAGTATGTCTCGCTCTACTTCTGCATGAAGAAGATCCAGCACTTACGAGAAAATTCATCAACAAATATCACATAATACATGTGCTTTGCTGTTGAAGAAACCAAGAAAGGTCCACACACGTCTATGTGAATTCTCTCAAGGATCACTGAGGCATGACTATCCTTCTCATGAAAGGTGGTCTTCATAAATTTTCCCAAAGTACATCCCTTGCACTGATTTGACTGTGCAAGTGTACCTTTGGGAAGCCTGATAGAAATCTGCTGCAAAATTTTCAAAGCACCATGGTGAAGATGGCCCAATCTCCTATGCCAAAATTCGCCCTCATCTCGGCTCACCACTCCTTCTACTTTGCATGCCATTTCTGTGCAGCCATCTACCTGCAATTGATAAATATTCTTAACTTGAATCCCTATCCTCCTGGTTTGACCAGTTGTTTTATGGCGCAGGAAAGCTTTTCCCTTGCTAAAAACAACATCATAACCCTTGTCTTCCAACATTGCCACGGAGATCAGATTCTTCTTCAATCCTGGAACATGCATGACATCCTTCAATATGAAAGGTTTACCGGACTCCCTTTTGAAATAAATGGTCCCGATACCAATCGCACTATATCTACCATCATCGCCCATCTCGATGTGCACTCCAAGATCCTTTTCCTCCAGATCACTAAACAAACATTTGTCTCTGGTCATATGGAAAGACGCACCACTGTCAAGAAACCACACTGATCCCATCACACTTGAAACCAAGCATGCGATCAAAGAAAAATATAGCTCAAACTACGAGGCTAAGGCCTCTCCAGCTGCAGATCCAGTAGCTTCCTTATTCTTCTTCTTCTGTGGGAAATTAGTGGTGAAATGCCCGTGTTCGTGACAGTGAAAACACTTCACCTTGGAAAAATCCTGCTTCTTGCCTTTATCTTTGGATTTGGAAGATTTTTTCCCTTTTCCTTTCTGAGATTTGGCAGCCAAAGCGTAATTTTCTTCATCTTCATTATTTGATGAAGATCCATCCTTGGTACCCCACCTTATCTCCTCCTGCACAATATCCGACCAAAGTCGCTCCCATCCTGGCAGTTTCTCCCGTCCATTGACAGAGTCTTTGTAGCTATGCCAACTCTTCGGAAGCCCAAGGAGAGCCAAGCTCACCAAGTCTTCTTCATCAACAGTAACCCCCACACTTCCCAGCTCATCCTTGTAGTGGAAAAACTTTGTGAGGTATTTTGGTATACTGTCGCCTTTCTCCATTTTTATTTTTCTGAGCTTTTCTTTAAGCGCCAACTTCCTCTGGTCGCTTCTTCTTTGGAACAAGTGTGTAAAATCCTTCCACATTAAGAATGGAGTGGCTTTACCGTGAATTTTGGATACAATTTGGTCCTTCACACCTTCCAATAAAATCCTTTGACACTTTGCTACCTTCTTTTGCCATGCATCAAGTGTGGCTGCATTTCCAGAAGTAGGCTTCGGAATATCAACATCTATGAACTCCTTCAACCCATTATCATCCAGCACCGCCTCCATCCCGTCCTTCCATGCTATGTAATTCGAGCTCCCATCAAGGGCATACTCCAATCGCAATTCGTTGAAAGACATTTCAATGAATTCTCAACTGTGACACCAAGAAAACACTGCAGCAAATTCGAATTCCACCAGCACAAAACTCAACCGCTTCAATAATTGCAATCTCCTCCAATGATCAACTGCTTTGATACCATGTAGAAATTATATAACTTATGTGTTATATCTCCAAGATTCTCCTGATCTCACACTATTTTAACTTCATGCAAAATACATAATCTATTCTACCATTGATCATTTGCGGAACTTAAATCAAGATTGCAATGCACACATGAAACAATAAACATTCACACACATTAACATAGTTGTTTAACGGGAAAGCCTGAAGATGAAAACCCCAACTATCTGTATATAATATATGTCAAAGATATCATGTAACAATCCTCATACAAAGATGATCATATCAAGCTCTCAGTATAATGCAATCGCTACACACTAATCAGGCCCGATATTGCAAATCCATGCACCGATCTTTGCCACCTGCTAGCCCGCCTCTACTGCGCAATCCCTGTTGAAGAATGGATTTGAGTGAGTTCAAATTACTCCAGCCTTTCTCACGCAATCCTCATTGGCATATCCACTGAGTGTTGGATGCAATCAATGCATCACTATAGTCACAATTGATAGTCACACTTGCCCTTTGACCTATCTCTCCACTGGTCTCCACTGAAACTGCCATGCACTATAGCTAACTGATCTATTTTTTAGTTGATTAATGAGTTATTATTTTTTAATTAATTAACTAATTAATTCATTCCACTCTCACTAGCGTATCAATTAGTTAGACTAGATACAACTATCTCAACTGAGTCTAACTGAGTTAAACTAAATACAACTCCACCAACTACTTCTCCAACTCCGCCAAACTCTGCCACTTGAGTTCCAACAGAATTCCTCCATGAAATAGCTCCAGTAAACCCTCAGGAATAGCGTAATTCCTTCTATCAGCTATTGTGCCACATATGTGCACTTAACTGAAGTGCTCCAAGAGAATAAGATAATGTTTAGAGTTCAAATATTATTAAGAGCTAATAATATTCGACATATCTATTTTTTGACTGGAAATCTAAAAATAGACTCCGCCCAATATGTCTAAAAATATAAGGCCATCTATTTTTCCAAATTGACCAACCATCCACAAATAGCATCCTGCAACTCATAGAAGATGATCGACATGTCTAAAAATAGACATAGTCTAAAAATAGACTTTGCGCCAAAAATAGCCTACGAGCCCACTTAGTGAAGGTGACTCTTTTCACTAAGCTCATCATCTTGTTGAATCTCAACAAAGGGTGACATGGCTGACAACACATCACTTTTTCCACCTCACCAATAGACAACTCATCATCAAATTCAGTATATCAGGACCTGAAATCCATTATGATATTTTTCCACCTGAAAATGGTTGTTTTCCACCTAAACAAGGTTGTTTCATTTGATAGCCATCATTAGCATGGGTTATTAAATGTTCTTGTTGATGCATTTAATAGAGATAGAGTCCTTTTTTATTACAAACTCTTTCAAACAGAATTATCTCTATTTTTTCTCAATGTAATGGAATCCTTTTAGGATTAGATCTCTAGATCAGTTTCGAGAGTCTAGCACGGGTGGAAAACTTATGTAAAAGGGATTTTACTCTATAAATAGGGGATTTTTATAGTTAGAAAGGGTTGACGGATGTAATGACCAGATCTACTATTGTAATTTGTTTTTCACTCGGTTAATAGACAGTTGTAGAAGTCTTTTGTTTAGACCTGAGATTTTGATTAAGATTTTATTTGTTTGTGTCCTTTATCTTTTGAATGTTAATTCAGCTTGCTCATTCATAATTACTTGGAATTCATAAAATATTATGCTCCAACTTCCTTTATGTATTATGTTTATTCTCAGAATTATTTTTGTAAGAGTTCATGTACCTCAATTTCCATGAATGATACTTTTTTGTAATTCAATTTCCATGCTGACTCCATGCCCAATGGTAGCCCTCACTCATCTTTCACCTGAAAAAATCATCTAAAAAACATATAAGAGTTAGCCATCTTCATTTTAAGCCTATTTATTGAATATCTTACCTTTTTCTTGAGAGATCTCTCTCTGGTTGGAAGGGATAACTTCCAACCCCAAGTGGTTTGAAATAGTTACATCAAATTAATTGTTGAACAACCCAATTAGTTCCAGTTTGGTGATAACATGCCACATCATAATTTTGGACCATGTAATTTTTCATTTGAAATATATTTTAGAGTGGAAGTCCAATAGACACGTTTAGAATATGAAGAGTCATGTAAGTCAAATAGTCATGAGGGTAGTCAAAGAGTCACAAGGAAGGTGAAGCACCACATCTTGGCTATATATACACCCTCATTGTATGAGAAAATTAATTTTTCACCTTAGCTCCTCTTGCAAGGAATTTGAGAGATAAGATAGTTATTTTAAGGAGCAATGAGTGGGTCCAACACCCCACTAATGGATATAATGGTTTTCATTGTTACATGTGTCTTGGAAATTTCACTTAATATAAGAAGCCCTATGGGCCAACACGTTCTACATGCATGGATTATGGATATTTGTAAGACTATTCTAGGAATGTTTGTAATTCATGTTTTCTTTCATCTATGCTAAAGTTTTTGAACTATTTTTGTTATTTTGGTAATTTTCATATTGATAATTTGTTGTAATTGCTATTATCCTTGTCGCATCCTTGTGGACTATTACGCTAGATATTAGAAATATCTTCCTTGTCATATTGATTTCAATGAGCGTTGCATATTTTTGGACTATTACGCTTGATTTTGTATGTACACTTATTGTTCATGTGTGTCTCTAATAGGGTGGTACTACTACCTCTCTCTTAGAGGCTCACTTTTCCTCCCCGTCGTGCTTAAAGAAATTTGACACACATACAATCGATGACTCACCTGCCAGACCCTTCTTGCTTTTTGAAGGCGCACGTGAACACCTCTCTCTTGCTAACAGTTAGAGTCAAGGAAAATCTATAAGAATACATGGAAACTGGGCTAGTATTACGGATGGGGCTCTTAATCCAAATGGTGTGAGGTCTAATTGGAACTTCCCATCAGGGAGACCCCTTGTTTGATAGATTTCCAGCACCATCAACGATGGCACTAGAAGAAGGGCCAGATGAGAAGCTAATCGTGTTTAGTCTATTTTGAATCTACTGTCATAAATGTCTCTTTCCCATATCATAAGCCCAGGGCATTTTTCTAACCTTCCTCCTAGAAACTTTCAATCCGCGTGGAACTTGTTCATGCCTTCTCTCAGTTCAAGTTTAATGGCGAGGGTGGTATATTTTTATCCAGACACATAAATGAATTTCTTGGGTTTTTTAAAACTCTCCAAATAGATGAACAAGATGTTATGTGTCTTATATTCACCCTCACTCTCGAAGGTTGTGTTAATAATTGGTTTCATACCTTACCCTATGCATCCATTCATTATCTTCATCATTTTAATAAGAAACTTCATTAATATTTCGATTGGTATGATAACTGATATGTTCATAGAAGAATCAATCAACTAAGAATGGATCCTGATGAATCACTCGAGAATTTCACTGATAGATTCCTTAGTTTATCTTATGAGTTTCCTGAAGAAGATATGGATCAATATTTCTGTGAGAAAAAGTTTCAAGATATAGTTCGAATTTCTTTGAATCTGTTTGAATATACTCCACATGATGTTTCTTCATCCAAAACTCTTGTAAACTAGGAGACACCCCTAATTTCAGAGGAGGAACCTATTATTCCTTTTATTCCTTGTCCTCCTCCTTTTCCAGTCCCGATGTAGGTGCCTCCTTGTGGTGATTGTAAATTTGGGAAATATGAAAATCAAATCCCTAATCCATCTTCTCATTCTTCTTCCATTTTTCACGATTCAGATTCAATGGAGGAAATTCCAAATCGTCCCATGAAGCCCATGGTGAATACTGACTGCTCCATTCTGCAAGATGATGTTTTTATTCATAACTCTAGTCTCTAATATTATTTATATTCTTATTATCCTCTACCATTTATATTCCATGACTCTTTGTACCATGATTCGCTTGATCAATCTATTCCACCAGCTCGCTTTCCACACTATCTTGATATTCGCATTGTTGGTTCAACTTGTGATCAGATACGAGGTAGTCACATTACACAGGTTGGGGAGTGGGAAGGAGAAGATGATTTCAATATTTCTTCTATATTCCAAAATACTCCATGTGAATATGATGCACTCCCTTTCTTGGATGATTTTCCCAAGAAGATGTGCTTATCGAAACTTCCTCTTCATATCACTATCCCTTGTGCTCTACCATTTGCGAGACATTTTTTTAGGATGGGGATACTCCATTGTCTTCACCGATGATTCAAACTCTCAATTCGCACAAAGTGGTGAGACCATCCATGATGCAAATTAAAACAATGAAATCATTGAGTACTATTCTTGTCCCTCATTAGCTATTTTTTTGCATGAAGACAACTGTTCAAATCAGCTTGCTCACGAAATTTCCCCTTTCCTTCATTTGAATTTGTGATCAAAATAATCTCTCGACTTGATTAATCTAGTTGTTGAAGTTGGAAAATATGATAAAATCGGTGACAGAGGTGGCTACCATCTAGTGAGTAGTGGTCTTATTGAAAATAGTGGTAGAAGCTATCCTCAAACCACGCATGAACTAGTACAATCTTCAATATGTGATTTTATTATCCTGGAAAGTTCTGGGACCTACTAGGGAGTTGAGGCACATCAAGTTTCGATGATGGTTATGTCAAGATCTTGCGACTTTCGTAATCCCCTAGAACTAACCCATATTTGGTTTATCCCACACAATCCTTCTCTTTGCATGATTTCACTCAATGAAAATTTCCTTTTGAAAAATGTTTGGTATTTCGGGTGTGATGTTTCAAATTTTCAAGATTTTACTTCTGACCAGATTCAAGATTTTTTTTCAGTTCATTCATCTTCATGAAAATCTCTCACATTAAACCCAAGTTTGGAATGTGTATCTCTCATAGAATCATTGAATTGTGAAGTTGATCATTCCAAGGACTATCTTTGGCCGAATGAATCATGCTTATCGATTTCATTTCTTAAAATTAAGCTCCTAGTTCTTCTTGTTAATGTTATATTGCAAATATGTCCTCTCGTCGCACCGAAAATCCTCTTGAGTGATAATGAATGCACAATTTATCGCACAAATCAAGTGCTTCTCTGTTCACCATGTCTTGACTAGTCTCTTATATTTTTTGTGTTGTAATCCATTTTAAAGTATTTTGATGATTACGATGCTTGCAAAATTTGTCTCCAGTTACAGGAAAATGGTTTGAGACATTTGGCTTGTGAGGAAGTTGGTTCAATTGTTTAGAGCATTCTCAAAATTGTTCAAAATGATTTATATTCGTTTATTACAATCTGTGAATTTGATGTCTTAATTAGGTCATCTAATAATTATTCTTTCCTTCATGACTATATTTATTTTTATCATTTTATCATCACCACATCTAATGAAAGTTGTTTTACATCCCTTGATATTCATCATTCAACGTCTCACCATTCGTATTTTTTTTGAGTAGTTGAGGGACTTTAGCCTTCACTGATGGTTATGTCAGGTCCTCTTTATCTCGATGTTACTGTTGAATATAATCATATATATATATATTCCCTCAAAATATTCCCATCGTAATTCCATTCCTTTAATTGAAAATCCATCTTTTCAAATATTTCAAGGTTTTCAAGAGGATCATCATGAATTTTGTGATCCAATTGTTGAATGGTTGGAACAGACTTACCTGGAAAGCTCTGTCGCAAATAACAAGTTTCGATAGTCCCTCACGCTCTTTAAGAAGTTCAGAGTAGAAGGAGACACATCCGCAAGAAGCTTCCAAGGTTTTTTGAAATATGGTATTCATCGAAAGGTAAGTATGTGAATTGGATGAAAGTAGTGGTTGTGACACTTATTTCTACCTATAGGTAGGACCTTCAAAATTTTGTGTAAATTATTCAAGTTTTTATCTTTTGTGTTGCACATTACTTTTTATTTTTTTTAATTTTTCCTATCTTTGCGGATGTAGGTTGGGAATAACTACACTGGATTCACTGGAAATTTCATTACACATGAACCCGAACTACTAGTTGTTAGGTCACGGGTAGGATTAGTTGCATCTGATTTTTCCCTCTTGCACTCATCCCGTGCTTGTTTTGTTTAGTCTCTGTTATCTTCTTTTACTTTTCTCTTACATTTTGTCATGCTTTAGCTATTTTCTATCTTGTCTTTTGATTTAGTTGTATTTTTTTGTTACGTCTTTTCCTTTGTTTCATCAATAAGACCTTGCATGAATATCCTTTGTTGCCTGCACTTGGTTTTATGTTTAAGTGTTTTCAATCTGATCCAATCAAGTATTGAAGGACAAGGGGAAATTATAAACGAGCAAACAAATATCAAAGTTCGTACATATGATTATCTAAAGGGACAACCTCTCATGCTCTCAATATGTCAGGATCCCTGATCCGAATTCGAATGTTATTTTTGCTGTGCTAATTTCAATTTCAAATATAAAACTTATTTATTGATCTTATTCTTGATGTGCAGGTTCCCTTGTTACTTATGTGTGCCAAATAGGTAATTAAAAATGAATTTCATGCATTTTTTTGAAAGCATAAAGCATGTATTTAAAATGTTGATTAGAAGCAACATAAATAATAGCAAACCATGACAAAGTGATCCATTAAAACATAGTTTTGATGAAGGATTTGACCCCTCTTGGGCTACATATCCTTGGTCCAACTCCATAGCTTGGGCCTCTCTATTAGCTCAAATGTGCTCAAAGTGATGTTTACATGCATCAAATTCTCTTGTAACTTATTCCAATGAGTTTAAAGTGTCGAAATATATCATAAATGCCTATTTATTTACTCGATTTGGTTACCAGATGCTCTGGGCATGGCCTTCCTTCCTGGTGGCCCTAGGCTTCAAAAATATTCAAGGCAACAAAAACCTCTATATATGACCTCTTCTGCCTCTGAAACCTATTACAATGGCTCCAAAACATAAAAATATACTAATAATGACTCTTCATGCACCCAATTTGGTCGAAAATTGTCTTAGTTATTGAAAAAACAAATTCTTCTGCAATTTCTCCACTAATTCTGGAATTTGGCCAGCTAACTCCACTAAAACTGGAGTTGCCTTTGAATTTGGAAAACTTTGACAAGTCTTTGACCAGTTTAACTACGCATTAAATTAGTGATAAGAATGGTTTAAATGTGGTATTAGCACTAATCACGTCTAAGTCTAGAGCCCCAGCGTATGGTCATGGAGTGTGGTCATATTATGAGGGGTTGGCGCGCGGGCTGGTGCCTCCGTTCCCACCACGGAGAAAATTTCACATTCACATAGGAGGTGAGTACATAGGATTTCATTGCAATGAGCCCATGGCCCAATGGTGGCTCATGTTCGGTGGAGAGGGAGAGGTCTTGGATTCAAACCTGAACTCGAACCCTCCCCTCGTATATGTATTTTTGCAACGACACCATTAGAACCTTTAAACAATTGCACCAGTCTGAAGTTAATCCACAGTAATAATGAATCTAAGCCAACCTTAATATATGCCCATTCGAAATTTAGTATAGTACTTAGGCCATTGTATCATATACTTCAGCCTTTGTTTGATATAACTAAAATGTGTCATTACATTTGACCTTTGATATAATCGTTCCACCATTGCAATGTATAAAAATTCAACCATGTAATATATATCATGCCACCATTAAAATTGTATGCGGATTATGGTTTAGGTTTTATAAACATATATGTGTGGAATATAATAATGTTAATTTGAAATTAATTAAGGTTTAATTAAATATTAATACAAATAATATATATATTAATATATAATATAATATATGATTAAAAATCATATAAAATAATAATTGATGACATGGAATCCCAGTCAGCATTCATGGAATCTTCTTCAGTTTTATATTATATATTAACATATATATATATATATATATATATATATATATTATTTATATTAATATTTAATTAAACACACATATATATAACCTTAATTAATTAAAAAATAAATAATAATTTCCAGCACAAAAATCCATAAACCCAAAATCTACACCTGGAGGTCATTGGAGAAATTTTACCTTCACAAACCAAACTGGCGAATCTAGCAGTGAAACTTGTCACAGTCCCATTGGACTAAAACTGAATAATATTCCCTGAATACTGACTGGGATTCTATGTCATCAGCCTATACCTGTTCTGCAAATTTTTAATAAAAATTTGCCTATTCTGAACGGTGATCAGTAGAGCATAACTTCCTAATCCGAATTCGGTTTTCAACGAAACGAGTTGCATTGGATTCCTTGTGATGGGTCAATCACTATTGTTCTAGTTTCATTCAATTGAGAGCACTTTCATTTTTGAGCTAAAATACTGAGCCTCTTATCATTCCTCCCCACTAGCAGCCTTTTGGACCCCAAAAGCTCTCTTATTACTGATTATGTGGATAAGGGTACTGTTCCCTCACCCTTACAGTATCTATCCATTGAAACTTACCCAATTTCATCATTTGGAGCTTTTCACTGTGCATTAAATTAGTGATAAGCATGGTTTAAATGTGGTCTTAGTGCTAATTGCGCTTAATTCTAGAGCCCTCAGCGTATGGTCATGAAGTGTGGTCATATTATGAGGGGTTGGCCCATGGCCTGGCCCCTCTGTTCCCACCATGGAGCAATTTTCACATTCAAATAAGAGGTGAGCGCATAGGATTTCAATGCAATGGGCCC
This sequence comes from Pinus albicaulis, assembly GCA_034641835.2. Lineage (NCBI taxonomy): Eukaryota > Viridiplantae > Streptophyta > Pinopsida > Pinales > Pinaceae > Pinus > Pinus albicaulis. The sequence goes on along the minus strand of CM076584.1, from coordinate 921,885,568 downwards.
ATTAAACATTGAACCTTTAAACATTCATACGAGTCTGAAGTTAATCCCAATAATAATGAATCAAGGCCAACCTTTTTTTTCCACAGGAAAAATAGTAGCTTATATTAATAAGAAATAAAAGTTACATATTGTATATGCAAAGAGCATATTCATATCAGTAATAAAGCTAGATCATGATAGAAAAATAAATAACATAAATTAAAACATATAATAAGTGTATGAATAGATACATATTGTGTGACAACAATATTAACATAATAATTTGTGCACAAAATATGCTATAAGTAATATAAAAAAATAATTCAGGAACAACCTTTGTTATGGTTTCACCCCATCCTTTGATCAGGATCAAAAGGACGGTGAAAATTTTGGTAAAATGCATGTTCGTTCTCCTCATGTATCTCCATGTGGTCTCTTAGTAGGTGCGATGCCTCCTTGGATAGGAGATCGGAAATCATGTTCCTCTCCATGTAAATATGATGACATGAGATGTAATAAAAATGTGTTTTGAGTTGAACCACTTCATCCAAAAAAATTTGGAGTGTGTGCACATGATAGGCAGTGTATTGGTTGAACCAATCAATGATAATTTTGGAGTCACCAAAGATTTGTAGATTACGGTAGTTTTTAGTGATGATAAATTTGTATAAGATACAGAAGGCAGGAAAGTTCAGCAAAATTGTTGGTGCCATGCCCTAGACCGATCTTGACTTTGAAGAAATGTAGAGGAGAAAAATTAAGTAGGAAGCCACCTCCACAACCATGAATTTGTGCAGAACCATCAAAATATGCCCAGGGTAGGGAGTGATCAATATGTTCAGGGGTGATAGTCCAGGGAGGGGGAGATGGGGGATCATCCAGAATCATATGATAGATGGAGATAATTTGAGTAGCAGATGAATTCCAAATGAGAGGGGAGTTGTGGAAGATGGCCAGACTGTGAGCAATCCAAATTCCCCAGCAAAATAATAAGGGAAGGTTACAAAGCTTGTGGGGATTAGAAGATAGCCACCATGTATCCCATGAAGTGGATAGAGATGGCTCCTCTGAGTGAATTTGGAGGCTGAGGGAGATGATGATAATATGCCAAAGATCATGGATGGCTGGGAAATTGAGGAAAAGGTGCACGGTGTCTTTAGCAACAGTAGCGCAAAGGGTACATCTCTTGGGTCCAATATGTAATTGCTTCTGGATATGAGCCCCTATAGGTATTTTATCTGATAGAATGGACCACATGAGGAGCGTCTCTTTAGCAGGTCCTTTTAATTTCCAGAGGGTGCGCCACCAAGGGAGGAGAGAAAGAGGCCGATGTGGACTGTATATGTGAAGGTACCCCTCTTTTGGAGAGTATTTTCCGTGTTTTTAAATAGTCTAGATGAGTTCATCCTCATGGTCAGTGATCCTGACATGAAAATATCTTAATGAATACATATATATAGTCCAAGTCACCTCCCATTGTGGATGAAGTTGTAAATCCAGATGATTCAACCAGCCTTGGGTGAATATGGTAGATCAGTCTCTGTCAGCACAGTTGAGGGTGTCAATGAGTGCTTGCGGGAGGATGTGAGTGTTACCGCATCCCGTCCAGAGATCCCAACCAATACGCAACAAATAACCTGTACCGGTCTTCCAAGCCAGCCCAATACTAATGTGTTTGATGAATCATTGAATAGCTCGCCAGATCATGGAGCAATTGGGATGTTTTGCAGGTATTTTATGGAGCAGATCAATAGTGCTAAGTGGGTGGATGTATTTGAGGATGAAAACCATGGTCCATAAGTTGTTGTAGGTGAGAATCTGCCACCCAAGTTTAGCAGCAAGTGCATGTGCAAAAGTAGAAATATCTTTGATTCCCCACCCACCCCAACTCTTAGTTAATGCAATACACACCCATTTAGACCAGGCAAAAGTGTGACCTTCTTTAGCCCCGATCCAGAGAAATTTGTGACATATCTTCTATATCCTGTGTATAATGCCTTTTGGAATAGAAGCTAGGGACATCCAATAGACCAGAATAGCCTCCAAAACTGACTTGATAAGTACCAACCAACGCACCCTGGAGAGCCAGCGGTGGCACCAGTTGTTCAGTCTCTTTTCAATCTTGGAGATTAACTAATTCCAGTCAATAGTTTTATAGTTGACAGGTTTTAGGTAGAATCCCAAGTATTTATGTCCATCTTCAAAACAGGTAGGAGTAAAAGGGAATCTTTGTTGCACATAATGGACCTCATGTGGGGAGCACCCATAACATGTCAAAGTGGATTTGTTGTTGTTTTTTCATTGCATTCCTGTAGCAGTACAAAATAGTAAAAGTATGGATGTCACCATTATGGAGTCACCTAAAGATCCATTAAGAAAAATAATGATGTCATCAACAAATAGCAGGTGAGTGAGGATACAATTCTCCGAAATACGAATGCCTTTCAGTCTGCCTCTGTCCCTTGCATCAATGATGCATCTGCTGAGGCCTTCCATAATCAAGAGGAAAATAAGGGGGGACAGTGGAAAACCCTGGTAGAGACCCCTCTCTGCATGAAAGAAATCTGTGGCACCCCATTAATGAGAATGCTATAAGAAACAAAGGTGATGCAACACATGATCCAATTGATAACCTAAATGGGGAATCCAATATGAGTAAGGAACATACGGATGTATAGCCAACTGGCTTAATCAAATGCTTTCACAAGATCAATATTTAGGATCATCCCTTTGATCTTCTTGGTGTGCATGGAATGTAGGCCTTCCTATGCAATGCCGATGGCATCATGAATCTGTCTGTTTTCAAGGAATAAATTTTTTTTGGGAGAAATAAAGTTAGATAAAATAGGCTTGAGCTGATTAGCAAGAATCTTAGCCATCATCTTGTAGATGCAGTTACATAACGAGATGGGGCGGAAGTCCTTAAACGATGAGGGGTGGTCCGATTTAGGGATGAGGGCGAGGAAAGTGGAGTTGAAAAACTCGTATATGCACCTAGATTGTTGGGTCTCTTCCACAACCACCAGTAGGTTCAGTCTCAGCATGTCAAAGAAGGCCAAATAGAACTCCACAGGCCATCCATCAGGGCCAGGACTCTTATCCCTTTTTAGCCATTTTAGGACGTATTTTAATTCCCCCATTGAAACAGGTGCTAGGAGGTCCTTAACCGACAAAGGATCAACATATCTGGGAAATAAGGAGGCCACCTTGACGATCTCGGCTAGTGAAGGTTTTTGAGGTGCCTTATAGATTTCTCTAAAGTGGGAAATAAATTTTTGTGCAAGTTGTTCAAAAGTAGAAGCAGTGATGCCATCATCATTTTCTAGGTCCCATATGGTATTGATGGATTTCCTACCCCTTGAAAATTGATGAAAGAATTTAGATTTTTCATCCCCAGCTTTGAACCAAGTGGCACGAATTTTAAGCCTCCAAAATTCATCCCTTTTTTGAATAATTTTATGATGATTAGATTCCAGCTTAATGAGATGATTCTTCGTAGCTTCTGATATGAAACTACCCCCAATAGGTTTCTCAAGTCTTTGAATTTCGTGTTCAATAATGCAGAGGTTGTGATCCTCCTTTATTTTTCTGTTCTTAGCTCAGCTAATAGAATTATTTTTTAAGGAGAGTATTTTGTGTGCAAATAGAGATGAGGGCGTATGCAATCCTAGAGGGGGAGAAAGCCTCCACTGTGATTTTATCATATTAATGAAGCCGGTGTCCTGTAGCCAGACCGAGCAGAATTTGAAAGGAGAGGTCGGCTTGTTGAAAGCACTAGTGATTTAAAGATAGATCGGCGAATGATCAGATATTCCCCCCAATCCAATCCATTTTCTATATGAACCAAGGTTATGGAGGAGATCCTACTTAATGAGAAAATGATCAAGCCTGCGAGCAACCATATAATCGCCAGTACGTCAGTTACACCAAGTGGGGGAGGGGGAGGTCGAAATAGGATCAACCAAATGTTGAGTCGCAAGCTGACAATGGAAGTAATCAGAGAGTGGGTCCGCATGATAAATAGGGCCCCAGGATTCAGAGATCCCAAGAGAGAAATTTAGGTCCCCATAAAGTATTAAATTGTCGGTGCGCAGCAAGGATAATTGCATAAGAGTAGACCAGAATTATTACCAATTCAAGCAAGGGCCTTAAACATTGATGATCCTAAGTTGTAGACCGAGGGCCTCCCCAAAACATTAAGGAGTTTAATGTGTTGGGGATTGATACAAATAGCCAAACCACCCGCTTGCCCATTGGCATCCAACGCATAGAAAGTCCAAGGCAAGAGAAGGGAGGATAAAGTGTGGATGACAAATTCGGATGAGGCATGAGTTTCCTATAAGATAATGATATCCACATGAGCAGAAACAAAGAGACACATGAGAGTAAGGTGCTTGGCTGGGCTAGCCAACCCTCTGTAGTTGAAGGAGAGGAATTTCATCGGGAAACCAAACTGGGGGTATGCCTTGCTCTAAGAACCCCTTCAATGGAGAGTTGTTTTCCAGAGGCAACGTCAAGGCCAGCCTGTAGGATGGACTTCGAAATGCTAGAATTTCAGCCTCAGGGTAACTTATTCATAGTAGAGGGAGGGCCGAGATGGGGACCTAGACCAACAGGTGTAGGATTACGCGGATGCAAATTGTAGGAATGTGAAGAGGAGGAGTGAGTCGGGTCCGCCACAACAGAAGGGGGGTGAGGGAAATGGGGGGGTAAAAAAAAATTTATAGTAGTTTCTCCCAGTTCAACTAGTAAAATGAAACCCTGAAGTTTAATAAATACATATTCATGTGTTTTATTCATAAATATGAAACAAAATAACAATAAAATTTGACAAAAACATGGACCATAAGATGTGAAATAAACCTAAGTGAAATCTCTCTATTATAACTCTTTTGGGGAGATATCCAAGCTGAAGTGATGCTCCATTGAACTCTTCATTGACATATCACTATCTGTTAAATGGTTGTTGAGAAATGGGTAGTGGGTATGAGAATTCAAGAATGATAGAGAGGGTTCTTTGTTGTTTCTATACCTGCAAGCAATAGAAGTAAAGAATGATAGAGTTCAAATGGAACGTGAAATTAATGCCAACAATGAAATGGTTATGGTAAAATGAGAGAGGAAAACACTTCTATTTATAACAAAATAAGTGATAGATTTGATATGGTCAAATAATAAAAAATAATTGTTGCACCAAATCAAAATCTAACCATTCTTGGTATTTTATTATTTTTGTGAGGGGAGAAGGTCAAAAGGTGATTAATGACCTTTATTATGGGTAATTAACTCAAGAATAATGATTCTTTAAATTAATTAATGAAAAAAATTCATAAATAAATTATTATGCCAAGAGGTTCTCTACAACGGAGTATGAGAGAGATGTTGTCACTTAACATTATATTTAAAACTAATAAAACAATACTTACATTAACCAATTAAAAAATAATAATAAAAAACAATGTTGGTTATACATAAAACACTTAAATTTCCACCTTAATTTTACATCCAACTTTATAGAGAGAGATAAAGCAATTGAAAGTAAAAAAAACTTAATTTACTTTTTAGTATAGTGGAGATATGAAATTTTTCACTATTTAATATGGAGTTCACACATGGCATGCAAAAATAATATTATCGATACTAGCTTATGTGTAAATCATTTTATGTTTCATTGACATGTAACATTTAAAATTAAAATATTTATTTTTTAATATGAGAGAGATATGTAATTCGTTCACTACTTAATATTGAGTTGACACATGTCATGTAAAAATAATAGTATTGATAATTCATTCTATGTTGACATGTAACATTATAACAAAAACACCGTATGCGGTTGCCTCCAGTTCACAGTGATGGGACTCAAGTCCCTCGTCACCTCTCGAGGCGGCACATTGGGGCAGGCCATGTGGCCTCTCACACCTGTAATAACTGCGGCATTCAATCCACCACCCCACGCCATCTTAAATGCTATCTCCGGAATCGTCTTCACAGGAGGTTCATTATCGGCTTCGCCTCGGCTCTCAGCATGGACAGGGATTATATGCATAGTGCCTGCCCAGTTTGCTCTGCTATTGAGTTTCACTGTGTTTCTTGCCCGTATGTTTGCTCGATGCCCAGTGCGCGAACGCAGACTGGCAGAAGATGTGAATTGGTTTGTTGTTTGGAAACCACTCCAGATTTTCATTTCTCGCAGAGTCATTTCTGTTTCTCCAATTCGTTGCTTTGTTCTAGTGGTTCTGTGTATTCTCTTCCTTCTTACCCGTTGCATTCTACTCCCCTTGCCATGCCTCGACTACGCCAGCGCATGCGCTGTCGTCAAGGCTCTACTCAGGCCAGAAGTCATCATTCTCCGTCGTCCCCTGTCTCTGAATCTTCCTCGGATTTCTCTTCGGAACCCAGAGGCCGCAGAGGCAGACCTCGTGGCCATCATTTCGTGCCTCCTCTTGAACCGCCGGTGCGCCCTCCTGAAGCTCCCTCCGCCCTCGCCCGCCTTCATCTTCTCTCCTCCGCCAATTGTCCCAACGTGCTGAGTTCACCTTCAATTTCTATTTCGATCGTCCGGTTCTCAAAGCCTTTGTTACGATGTCGATCTGCGAAGAGTCCATTAATTTTGTGCTTCCTCCACCTTCCGCTCTTGGGCCCTCTGTTACTTTCCAAGTCCCCGCCGGTCCCAGTCCCGCTTCGGCAGACTTAGCCCAGCTAAATCTTGTCCCAAACGTTGCTATGCAGGTTCAGAATGTCGAGCACGCGGATAAAGACACTGTACCACCTTCTGTGGATGATGAGGGAGGCAGAGACGATTGGGGCTGCAGAGTCGTTGAAGAACCACCCTCCGACACCGATGCTCAGTGATCAGAAGACTTCTCAGAGGTTTTGGTTTTCCAGGTTCAAGGTCTTCATGCTCTTTCTGGTTTTCTTATGCTTTTACCCTCTGCTTGCAGAGAGGTTTGTTAAAATTTTTGTTTTTTGGACAAACTATTGGGATGTAATGTCGGTTTCCCTCACAAGGGCGGCGAATTTTAATCTTCTGCGACTGGTTTCCCCATGCTGGGCAGTCCAAAACATGGTTTTTCCTGTCAGTCAAGCCCTGTGCCCAGATTACCTTAGCTGGGACTATAGCAGCTCTGTATTACTATGTTAATTATTAATAGATTTAACGATACTTACAAAAAAAAACATTATAACAAAAAATATTTTACTATCATTTATACTAGAACACAATTTTATCTCAACTTTATATAGAGAAAAATAAAATAATTGTGTCACATGTCTATTTTGAAATAAGACTTTAAAATTTTAATTTAATTATTAATAACGATAAGGTGGATGGTATGGATTTGAACTCAATAGAACAATCTAGAATATTCATAACAATATACACAAACCAAAGTTGTGAATTATTTATCTTTTTTTTTTAAATTAAATTCATCAATTAAAAAAAAATCATATGAAGAAGTTCTTATTCATAGAGATTTGTAATTCCTTAGAGAGAGAGAGAGAGAATTTAAAAATATATTAATAACAAAAATAGTTCTATATATTATAAGAAACCATATAAGTGAAAATTGAAACTATCTTATATTTAAAACATTTTATTAGTTTGTTGTTCAAAATCAACATAGATCCATATTAACACAATATCTATAAAAAAACAAAGAGGAATCAAATAGATTTGTCATTTTGAGAAATCTAATCACTCATAATGAAATAGGTTTGCATCTTGAGAAATTTGATCCCTCTTGGAGTTTGGTAGATCCCGAGTCTATGATAGTTTATTAAATTATTTCCATTTGAATAGGTAAATTTGGTGAAAATAATTAAATTATTATAATAGAAATGAATAAAATATTGAAAATAACATAAAATTAATGTAAGCTATTTTCATGTAAATAGGTAAAATAATGAAAATTACTTAGGAAAAGTGGTTCCTCGGGTCATTTTCATAGGTAAAAGTGGATTTTAATGTGTAAAACCTAACTATAAAAGTGTATTCATATCAACCTAGAAATTTTTTCAAGGTGATCCTTTCATGTCATAACATTTGTTTTGGAACTTAAGTTTTTTAGTGAATTATGCATCATTTTCAATTGTAAAGTCTTTATGTTGTCTCTTTTCCAAGATTGATATTAGAGTTATTACTTCCAATGCTACTTTACTTAAAGGTTTTATTATTATTATTATTTATAACTCTTTTTATATTTAATATAATAATTTATAAATATTTTCATGATTGAACAAAAAATATAATGAAACATTATTTAAAATTGTTTTCATGATTTAATATTAAAGATGTTATTATTATTTTTAGCATTAATGTTGACAATTATTATCATCATGGTTTTTTTACATCAAGTTCTCTTATAACTCATTTTATTTAGTATAATAATTCTTTAGTACACTAATTTAGAATTATTTGTATGGTTTAATGGAATCTTTAATAAAAAAAATCGATTTAAAATTTGACTTAAAAAAAAAAAAAAATCAAATCATACGATCATGATTGAAACATTTAATCAAGTTTCTAAATATGTTTAATAAACATATTGTATATTCTCAAACCATAAATAATTCACCTTCAAAATTATTTAAATAGAATTATATAATCTAAAAATAATATAAGTTTTTTTAATCACAATCAAAATTAAATGATTTCATTTAACTACAACTAAATATATGGAATCTAAAATTTAAATGAGCGATACATCTCAAGTTTAATTTAAACACATAAAAATCATTAATAATATTAATCGTAGCATACATGCAATAGTTTTTATAAATCAAACAACATTAACAACGACATGATATAATAATATATGATATATATGAACAATAATAACAAAATCTGTGTATGTGTGTGTGTGTCAATCATACATTTTAAAACTCATTTTAATCAAGGTCATCGACGACATTATAAAGGTGGTATGGGGAGAACTACCCTTGCCACTCACAATGCTCATGGAAGATGTGGCCATCCAATTGGCAAGAAACACTAATGGTAAGTTCATACATGATTTTGAGTTTAATTCTCTTTGTTGCCTCCCATTACTCCATAGTATTGGAAGGTATCATTCTCATTTGGCATGGCTTCTTTGAATTTCTCATAATTCTCTTTCCTTTGCTATTCTCACTCACTCTATTGTTTTCCCAACCTTTCCCCTTCCTATGATTGATTTTCTTAACAACCAACCTCTATTTCTTGCCCTTCTAGTTGTTTAATTTTATTTCTTCCTTTGGTTCTCCCTATTTTTCAATAGATGACACCTTAGTGTTTCTAAAAAGGATACAATCCCATTGGTTAATGTGACTAGCTTCAAAGTCCTTCCCCAGATGCACTCCCTTAACTCGTTAGTGAGCTAGTCTCTCAAGCCTTCACATTTCTTCCTTCATACAACTACTGTGATGCGACAATATGGGAGTTGTTCATGTGATGGTGGGGGAAGAGACTCTCTGGGTGGCACGTGAGCTTAGTTTCATGCAAAATATTCTACTCATCTCTACCATGGCGAAACTCTCTCAAAAGTGTACCAAGAGTTTATATAATTAAAGGAGGAAATTTAGATGAAATGCTAATACAATTCGGATATAGAGCTACTTGAGGAGCTCATTTCCTGGGTTCCAGACACTAAGCACACACACAACAAACAAAATTAGTATTTCCAAAAAATTGACATGTATTAGCAACTTAATATGCTCCTTGGAAAATTATTTCAAGAATATCATGTTGCATCGAATAAAATTATGGTACTTCTTGAAGAAATTGAATTGTATTTGATCAACATACGTAAAAACCCATGGTTAAAGTTCATGTGATAAAGAATAATCAAGGAAAATAAGAACAAGGTCATGGGACATGTATTCCAAGCTGAATGTTGGGCAAGCACTATAATGGGCATCACTTTTGGTTTATTAATGGCTATGGAAATTGGAAAAGGAAATGGGAAAGGAAAAGAGGTAACAATTGACATTTATTTATGAAAATAAAGGAAAACAGAAGAAAAGGGAGGTGAAGAGACACATATTTTCATGCTAAGGAAACTGGAGGAAAAATGAGGTAAAATGAATAAAATAGAGCCATCAATAATAAAAAGGCATCGTAGAACCGGGTCACAGTTGTTTTTAGCTTTCAACATTGGTTCAAGTGAGAAAGAGAGGGAGAGCTCCAAGAGGAGAAAGAAAGCAAACAAACAAAGTAAGGAAAAGGAAAGAAAATGAGATTCAGGAAAAGCAAAGGAAAGCAAGGAGAGGATTGGACCAACAACTTCAACATGAAGATTTTGTAGGTAACACGTTGCATGTGTGATTTCCTAGTTGAGGTGTGAATGCATGAGACATGCATTTGTTTATTTGGTTTATTTGTTTTCATTGGCATGGGTTTTGTCGAGTTTAATAGTGGTTTCATCCTTGCCTTTCCATTTCTTGGATAGGCATGGTCTGATGGGATTCATTTCTTGGTTGAGATTTTGATTGTCGAAGGGTTTTGGAATCGAGTGAGGTGGTATCAGGAAAATTCCCAAGGGTTGGGGGTGGAGATGGTTTTATCTGGGAAGCCCTCGACAGGTGGGTAGGTATAGGAAAATTCCTCAAGGTATGGTGAAGGAATTATGAGGCATCCAAGATTGGTTTGATTTTGTGATCTTGGCACCAATTTAGGTGAGATCATGGTAGTTTAAGGGTGGAGGTGGTTTAACCTTTGGATTCCCTTGGTTGTTTCTAACTTGGTTTATCCCATGAGATCCCACATTCATTCTTGGAATATGGCACAGGGGTGATTGGATAAAAGAAATATTTGGTTCAACTCAATCTATGGTTGGGTGGTACGTGGAAGTTCCTGACTTGGTTGGCTTTTGCATATGTCAATAAGAGTTATTTTCCTATTGTGATTTATGAGCACTTGTACTTATTATTATGTTGTGATAGTTTTCCTATCATGGTTAATGTTTTCGTTTTATGCTAGTTATGAGAATGGTTCTATGATGTGCTCTAGTTATGGCCCTTGTTAATTATTTGATAAGTATTTGAATGGTTGATGAATGCATGGGATAAAAAGTGTTTTGGAAGCTAATTGAGAGGGATTTAGACGTTCTTGGTAATTTTCAAATGAATTTCAGATATTTATGACCAGATAAGCATTCATGACGTATAACTCGGATGTTTACCATGTGTTTGGAAAAATTTCTAGTGTGTTATAGGTTTTCTAGGTCATGTTTTGGATTCAATTTTGAATGATTATCATTTTAGTTATGAGAAATATGATTCTGGAAATTTACAAGAAGTTATGCGCAGTGGTCTAGACACTAGCCTAGAAAATTGGCTAAGATCTTGAGAATGTAGGCATATAATTGGACATATGAGGTCATAACCGCATGTAACAAGGCTTGTGAGTGTAGTTGGAGCCACAAAACAACATGAAAGAAATTTCAAGTGTGCGGTTATAGGTCTAGGTCAGATAAAAAGGGTTCTAGCTCAAGGATTGGTCACCTAGGGTGGTTTTTCATCCTATGAGTGATTTGTGGTTATTAACGAAGGTCATTAAGTATTAGTTCTAGGCCTCACTTCCTTAACTGGAACTAGGAGGTCAAGTCATGTCATAGTAGCACTTTCCTTAACATTTACCCATAGGTCTTGTAAAATCAGGTAAATGTTGGGAGGGTTGTGTTATAGATTGGTATTATAGCCTCCAGATTCAAACACTTGGACTAGATGGGTGGGGTTGATTGTTATGCATGCATTTCAATCGTATGCATGCATTATGATGGATATAGTTATCATTTATATCGTCGATGTTACAATTTGAGTTACCATGCATGATGATTGAGATGATGTTGATAGGTTGATATGTTTGTGTCATTATGAGTATATACTTTTATATCGTACTAATCTAGACTTATTTGTGCAGACGAGATAGCCTCCCCTAAAATTCACTAAGGTATGTTTGATTATGTTTATATTTGGTTTATATGATATGGTATTTTTGCAAGAAGAAGAAGATCATATGTGACGAGAAAAATGGTGGATTATAGCTCCTGTAACTCTCCTTATATATCAACTGAGTAGCATGGGGAAGAGTACTCTCCCGACATAGTAGATACATTAATAATTTTGAAGGAATAAATCAAGAGTTGTATGGCGGATAATGACAGGATAATTTAGTTATGGGAAATACTTTCCAAACCTCAGGATCATTAATTCGAGTTCAATGTACTGGTACTGATGAAAATGGATATCGAGAATATTTGAATATGAGTATGTTTGAGGTGCTTTATGGGTGGATTTGTAATACTCCTATCAGTTGGAGCAATCCAATGGACAAGGTATTGATTGGACCAGACATGTTGGTAGAGATGGAACAATAAATGTAGGTAATCAAGAAGAATTTAAAGGTAGCAAAGGATAGGAAGAAGATTTATACAGATCATCATAGGGTGCTTAAGGAGTTTTAGGTTGGGGAACAGGTGTACTTTTGCATCAAGCCCAAGGAGAGATCAATGAGGATTGGATCATATACCAAGTTGGCACCTCTATATTGCAGGCCTTTCAAGATTCTTAATAGGATAGGACCAGTAGCTTACTAACTTGCACTGCCTCTGACAGTGAACTTCCATGATGTTTTCCATGTGTCATTTCTTAAGAAGTATGTGAACGATGTTGATCATGTGATTGACTAGTATGTATTGCAGGTGAAACCAAAAAGATAATTCCAGCTGGAACCTCAGTGCATTTTGCAGTGAAAGATGCTCATGCTCCAGAATTAGGCAATCGAGCAAGTTAAAATGCAGTGGAAGAACTTTGGGCCCAGTGAAGCTACATGGTAGATCGATGATCAAATGCAGGCTATGTACCCTTCTCTATTCATTGGTTGATCAGATGTCTTTTGGTATATGTTTGATGTTGTGTTTGATATATATATATATATATATATATTATCAAACACAACATCAAACATATACCAAAAGACATCTGATGTGTTATAAAGCTCTAATAAGTGATATGGTGTTCACGATATGTTGGTTATGTTTTAGCAGATGGATATGGTGTAAATTTTGTATCAAGCTATGTTATAAAGATACATATGTAACATGTGTTTGTTGGTTTATAAGTGTTCCCCTAAGTGGGTGGGTTTTGTAACAACCCTAGTTAAAAATCCATGTAATAAAGTTAATAAAAGGAAAAATAAGGCAAAGGTCATGGGACACGTACTCCAAGCTGAATGTTGGGAAAATAATATTGTAATGGGGATCACTTGTGATTAATAATGGCTATGGAAATTGGTAAAGGCAATGAAAAATTAAAAGAGGTATTAATTGACATTTTATTTATGAGATATTGGAAAATAGGAAAAAATGAAGATGAGAGGTCATAAAATTGGATGTGAGAAAAATTGAAGGAAATATAGAGGAAAATGAAGAAAATAGAAGCTTCAATGATAAAAAGGATTTTGAGGATCAGTTCACAACCTTTTGTTATTTTTAGGTTAGATATCTCTCTCCCTATTCTCTCTCTCTCATACTCTTGCACACTTAGAGTATCTTGGAGCATAGTGGCATACTTAGGATTTGGAGAAAGAAGGAAAACGAAAAGCAAGAACGGGAAAAGGAAAAACATGATTAGAAACCACATTTGGATTACTTTGTAGGAAGCAAGTTGAATGTATGATTTCCTTGCTAGTTTTGGCATGTGTGGCATATGCATGTGGTTATTTGGCTATGATCTTTCATTGGCATGGAGGATTTCCTGGATTGGTATTGGATAGAAATGGTGTTGTAGGTTTTCCCATTTGTTTTCTGATTGGTGCTCATCTTCCTTATGGTTGTGGGTTGAGTTACTAGTTCCTGGAGCCTTGGTTGGACAAATGCTCTACAAGACCTAGATAAAATTGGGTTGAGTTACTAGTTCCAGAAGTCTTGGTTGAACAAACGCTCAAGAGCCCATGGTGGGTTGTGTTACTAGTCCTAGAACCTTGGTTGAACAAACACTCTGGAGCCTTGTGACAATTATGGGTTGAGTTACCAGTTGTGGAGCCGAGTTGGAAAAAATGCTCTAGAGCCCTCGACAACTTGGGAGAGACTGATATGGTGATGTTTAGTGATGCCCGAATGTGACATCGAATCATTGGTTGAGGGTTGAGGTGGTTTCACCTATGGAAGACATGGTTTGGTTTTGGTTGGATTATTCCACGAGATCCCACATTCATGCTTGAAATATGGCACGATGGTGATTCACTGAAAGAGAAATTTGGTTCAGCCAAATCTATGGTCGGGTGGTATTTGTCATTCCCTGACTTGGTTGGATTTTGAATATGTTAATAAGAGCTCCTTTCCTCTTATATTCCATGAGTATTTATTCTAGTTATTATGTGGATTTGATGGTTGTTTTATCATTTTTATTATTCTAGTTATATGTTGGTTATATGCATGGTTTCATGACAGATTCTAGTTATGGCACTTAACATGTTTTAATCAGTAAATGAATAGTTATTGAGTGCATGACCTAATATATGTTATTGCAATGCTTCTGAGAGGGCATTAGACCTTCTTGCTGATTCTCAAATAAGTATCAAACCCCTATTTTCAGATATGAATTTATAACCTGTAGATTACATGGTCACAATGTGTTTGACGAAATACCTAGTATGTTTTGGTTAGTCTAGGTTAAGGTATGGGTTGAGATTGAATGTTTAGATTTTCCATTGTGTCAATTATGATTCTCTCATGATCTTACTAAATTAATTAACAAATATGTATTTATAACCTACAAATACTATGTACATAAAGTGTTTGTATAAATGAGCAATTCATGCCGCCAACGTCCCGAGGTCATAACTTTGGCATACTATCTTTGTTTGACTATCATAATACCTCATTTTTAATATCTTCATGAGGAGGCCAAAACTAATAACTAAATTCGCCTTTCGCTTTTCTAGTCTATCCATTTTCCCTAAAAATGTTGTTTAGGCCCTCAAAACAGCCTTAGAAGTTTAGAACCCGATAAAAGTGCCAAAAATAGAAAGTTATGTTAAATTTAAGGAGATGAACCTGAAAAGAAGTAGTGTTGGGTCAAGTTTTGCTGATAACAATGTTATCATGTGACACTAGGTGGTTGTAGTAAGTTCTGGACATATGGACCCAATTTTCCATACGAGTCTTGGCAATAAAGTCCCCCGTAGTAACTCTCGTCTTCATGGTTACTCTAGTGCGCAGGTTAAAGTGGGAAAATATGGGGTGAGGGTGCTACACCCTATTTGAGATATTCTCCACAACCCACATACATGTAATTAAATATATAATTAATGAAAATATTAATTATGTATAAAATATAATATCAAAACTTGTTACCCTCCATTATTGTATGGATCTCTCAAACCATTAGAAAAAATTATGTTACTTCCAAAATGCTTGAGCACTCTTTTTATATTCTGCAAGAAGATATAATGAGAATTAAATTTACTTTAAAAATCATACCAATTAAGTTTTTTTTAAATACAAAATTTTCAGTAATTTTTATCACAAAATATTATTTACACTAAATTCAAAAGACACATAAAGTATTAATATTAAAAAATGAATAAAATAAAAACATATTGAAAATAATTATATATAATTATCAATATCATTTTATTTTAATAATATTAGAAAATACAATTATATTTTTTTTAATCAAATGCAAACTTTTTATAACAAAGTATTATATCACCATTTTATTCATAAATACATTAAAGGGTTTTGTTTATGATAAGGAATTATATGCTTATGAGAGAAAACACTACAATACAATGAAGCAATTCACATCATTTATTCATTACAACTTTTCAAATAACCACTTTATACACAATTAGCAATGTTCATTTTCCATACCTAAAGGTTTCCAAAACGTTTATGCAAATAACGAAGCTATCTAAAATATATTATCCCTAAAGGTTTCCAAAACGTTTATGCAGATAAAGAAGCTATCTAAAATATATTATCTGCTTATATCGAAATTCAATTATAAGAGAATACTTTCGCACTAATATTTAGTTATAAAATTGTTCTTCTTGAGTAAAAATAAAATATTTTAAAATGAATATTGGTAAACTAGAAATGTTCACCAAAACTAAAAATCTTTGTACATATGAATTCAGAGGCTAATACTATTATTAAACTATTTTTATATTTTTATTAAAATCGGAGAAAATAATTGAAACCATTTTTACAACCATGTTTCTAGATAATTAAATATGCGACATAATTGGGCATTATGTTATGAAAGTGGTAGCGGTGGATCTGAATGTGAAAGTTTGTAGCATGTGGCATCAATCTCGATCTTAGCTTTTTTCAATACCCTCAACACATTCGCTAGAATTAATGAATGAATGAAATTTTAACGTCCACGGGATTACCAGCTTCCTTGCTTTTTTTTCTTCTATAATTCAATTTTTTTGTTACTCAAGTTGATGATGAGCTGACCCAACCTTCTAACAGTTCCCTCACTGAAAAGACAATTCCACGGAGTTTATGCTAACATATTGCAGTAACTATCCCTGATGTCATTGAAAGCATCACATTCTGAAATGAAATGCTTTTCTAATTCCACTGCCCCATAAGTGCAAAAAGTGCATACCCTTTCTTCCCAAGCTTCTTTAGGTCTCTTCCACCATCCTGTTTCACATCGAAGTTGATGTGAGTTAGTTCTTAATCGAGCAATAACATTATTTTCTCTCCACAGAATGCTAGCTCCAATGTACTCTTTTTGTTGAAGATCACAAGTGGGTTTGAATTTTTGAACATAATACTTCTTCTTTCTACCCAACTCTTTTCCCCATACAACCTTACGAAGCTTCTCTAGCACAAAATTCTTTAACTCCTTGCTATTTTTGGGATATGCATTTAGGTAAATATTCCATTTTTGCATCCATTTGTTTTTTTGTCTCATCCATTATTTCTTTCTTTCTTTCATACCTTCATTGAAGATAACTTTTGGCCATCTATCTCCTCCCATTTGCTCAATTATTTTTAGATACCTTATAAGACGCACTATGGCAATTGCTTTGATGGGAGTTGCCCCTGTTTCACTCAACATTATCTCATAAGGAACCAAAATTTTTATTTTGAACTTTCTCATGATCAAGCGTTTTTGAATTCTTTCAATTTGTTTCCATTTTGAAACAGGGATGTTGTTAGCCCACAGTTCACACCCATATAATAGTAATGGACAAACTAGGAGTCCAAAAAGTACTTTGATCATGTTCCAATTCCATAACTCTACCTCTATACATAAGCTTTGAAGTGCATACAATGCTTTCCACCCTCTAAAATTATTTTCCTTCTGCAATCCTCCCAATTAAGCTTGTTGTTGAAATCGATACCGAGGTACTTGTATTCATTTACTTCTTCAAGAATTTTGCCTTTGAAGAAGAACGTATGATGGCTTTTCTTCCTTTTATTGGAGAAAATCATTATTTTGGTCTTGCTGGTATTGACTAGCATCCCCACTACTTTACAAAAATTCTTAAGGGCATATAAGTTCATCTGCAATCCATGAGCTGATTTAGCAACCAGAACAAGATCATCGACATATAAAAGAAGATTTATGACAAACTCCCCCAATCAAACACCATCCCCACCTTGAAAATTTATCCACTCTTCCAGTTTGTAAATATATAAACCAAAAAGGGTAGAGGATAAAGGGCAACCTTTCTTGACTCTGATGTCACTTCAGCTAAAACTTTCTGAAATGCCTGCTAAAGTTCTAGTTTTGACTTTCACCTCTTCATAAAGCCTATGGACAACAACTCTATTTTGTAAAGGAATTTTAAGTTCTTCTATTCTACGCCACAACTTATCTCTAGGGACCATGTCAAATGCCTTTTTGAAGTCAACAAAGCAGTAAAATACTTCTTATTTTCTCCCCCAAACCTTTTCAACAATGTGTCTCAGCGTGATACCATGATCTACTGTAGAATTCTTCGGCCTAAAACCCACTTGCCCTTTTTCCCTTTTTTATTTTACTTCTTCCCACTTACTGATTCTATTTTATGCCATGCCACTGAAAATATTTGCAAACAAAGGATTGATCATAATGGTTCTATAGTTGGAAGGATTATCAATGTCTCCACTTTTAAAAAAGGAATTTCTAGACTAGTTTTCTAATCCCTTGGGATTCCTTGCTGAAGGACGTTGTTAAATATTTCCATGATGTGCGGTGCCAAAATGTTCATTCCCCACTTTAGATATTCTGCTTGAAGTTGAACCAAGTCCTTTGCCTTCCATTTTTTCAAATTTTTAATTCCTGCCTCCACCTCATGTACTGTGAAAATCTTTGTAGTGGTGTTGATCCTGGGAGGAGGCTCAACCTCTAATTATTTTTCATAGAGTTTCCTTGCATTGTCAAACCACTGATTGGTTGTAATTTTATTTTCAAACTGCTTCTTCCTTGGTTTAAGTTCCTTCCAAAAACCTTTTGGGTTATTCTTGCCCAAATATATCAAATCTTCCCACCTTGTTTGCATGAACTCATACTTCTTCTTTTTTTAAATCTGATTATATAACTTTACATCCATCTTCCCCTCTCCTTATTTTTTCAAGGTTCTCCTTGCCATTTTGCATTCCTCATCGAACCACGCATTCACAGGAAAACAATTTGATTATGATTTCCTATTTTTTTATCTTTTGCTCTTCTCAAGTGCACCCTAGATTATATTTGTTAACTCATGGCTATTGAAGCTTTGGGGGCCAATTTTCTCCTTCTGTATTTATCTCTTAAACATTTTTTTGAAGATAGTGCAATTTTCTTGTGTTAGAAGAATTTTTCTCATTGATGCCGATTGTTGAGAACATTGGGTTTTCCTCTTATTATGTCTTTCTTCTAATCGGGATAACTTTATATAAATTGGGTTATGATTTTATTTTAAATCCCAAATATGCTCTCCAATCTTAACTTCATATATTCTTTATATTATGCTTTGTGAACCAATAACATAGTCAACGACACTTGCCTCATTGTATGTGTTGCAAGTGAAGTTCCCAGACTTTTTCCATCTATCTAGACCATTGCAGATAATTAAGTTGAAAGCACCACACAACGTCAGCAACTTCTCTCCAAAATGAATACTAACTTTTTCATCTTTTGAACATCTCAACCATCGAGAATTATCCTCTTCATGAGTCAGAGGGGATTGTGATCCTCTTTACAACAAACAATACTAGCTTGTTCATTTGTTGTTCTAGCATTGAAATTTCCCACTAAAATAAATTCTCCCTATTGTGAATATGTGGAAATATCTTTCTTTAAAGCTGCATACGGATCTTTGTTGTCCAATCCCTTATTTTTGTAAGTTTTTGATACTTGAGGCGCAAAATAACATGCTACAATTCTTAGGTTGTTTTCATTCTTTGTTATTTTGAACCATAAATATTGATTATTTGTATCTTCTTTCACTAACTGAATGTGACAACCTTATTTTTCTTTCACTAACACCAGTATTCCTCCGTACCCTTTGTCATTTTCTGTTGTCTCATTCCAAACTGCTAACTTCAAATAACCGTCAAACATAGGAGTTTTGCAACCATCATGTTCATGAGTTTCTGTGAGACAAATTATGTCTCTACCTTCTGCAATAGGCCCTATCCCAGGTCCCCTCCTCCAAAGGTAACCTCTACAGTTCCAACAAACTAGACTTAGGTGAATATATCTCTAAATTTAATGCTATTTGGTAGTTGATGATCTGCAGCAGTCGGGGCGGGGAAGAGTAATAATAGGCGTATTTCTCCTTAATTTTATGACGAGTAGGCTTTAGTGTGACTTTTTGAAGGATTTTCTGGTGGATTTTTCCAGTTTAATCTCCCTAAAATCTGGCAGGAATTTATTGAAAACTGAATTTTGATGGGTAATCTTGCACAATAGAAGTGCCCTAGAGGTTTTTTAGGGTGTTGAATCCATATATTCAGTCAAAAAACCAGTTTAAATAATAGAAATCAATATTTTCCCTCAAATTTTTTCACCATATTCTGGCACCGGAAACTCCAAAAAGTCGCACTAAAGACAACTCCATTTTATGATGCCTTTATCATACATTACAAGAGAAACTTTCATTTATGGTTTAATAAATAAAAAATAAAATAAGAAGAGGGAAATTTGTTTTAAAACAAACAAATAAATATATAAAATAAATATTGATATGTATAAATGTCAAGTTTCACTAGCACAACCAGTTGAGGATGGGCCTCCTTAGCAAGGCTACCCAGGATCCAATCTCACAAGGGTGGTTGTGCCTATGCTAGGGGAGGATACTTGCTAAAATTCAAGTTAGCCCAGATTGGGTACGATCACCCGTTTGAGGATGGACCTCCTTAGAAAAGCTGCCCCAGATCAAATCTCACGACGGTGGTTGTACCTGTGCTAATAATATAAAATTCTGGTTTTATATAATATAAAATTCTGAAGTGTTTTTTTCCTCTGAAAAAATATATATATATAAGCATAATTAAATTGTAAATTAACCCCAACTTCTCAATCTTGCTAAATTCAACTCAAATTGGAAGACGAGATCATAAATTGGAGAAAAGGATGAATGTATATGCTATTTACTACTTTCACTCATGGAAAATTGTATTGGGCTCCTACTTGGAATTCTTGGTAAATCCAGTAGAATAAGTTTAACCAACTACTCATAGATATGAAAAATGTAACGTCAAGTTGGAATGTTAATTGGGTAAAGATGGAGAAGTGAAGGTTCTAGGTAGAAGGTTTCGCATTAATTTGAGGGAAGAAATTTTGTGAATACAATAAGTGAAGAGTATACTCACATGTGTTAAAAGGTCGGGCCAATTTTTGTAGGCCTTCAAGCTGCGACACAAATTTCTCCATCTTTTCCCAAAATGCCTTGATGTTTCAATAACAGATCTCGCTCCCATATTGCACCAACCAAAACAACGATGTGAATTAAACCAACAACAACCATGTTATAATTGCATTAATTTTAGAATCGTGTTGACGCAAGATATCATACCCCGAAATATTTTGTGACAACTCTATAAAATGCATAGTGAGGCGTCAAGTCTTCTAAATACAAAATAGGTGAAGAGGATGTGAGCGCGTTGATTATGATGTGTGGGTACTTCAATCACGGCCATGCTACCAATAGTGCACACAAAATAATTAATCTCGACATCTATGTTAAAAAATTTAAAGACAGGGGATTCTTCCTCAACACATAGAGTCATGGGGAGATGTTTCTTAAGACAATGCAGTTAAGGAAATTAAATTATATGAGTCTTTCTTAAAATAATTCATATGGAGGCTGCTACTCTTTCATGAGTAAAACAATATTTTTTTCTCAAATTTACATTCACAATTCACTGTAAACCCTGTAACAAAGTGTTTTACGCACCAACCAAATTTTTTTGTTTACATTCACCAGGGTAACTCACTGTAAAACCTATAAAAAAGTGTTTTATGCACCCACCAAAATTTTCTCCATGATTTTCTCCTCTTGTCTTCTCAAACATACATCCTCCACACTACATTAAACCTCTACAAAATTTTTATATCAAACAATATATTTCTAAGACATTAATTCACAACAAGAGAACATTAATACACATGATGGGTGAACATGATTTTTGAACTTTGTGGAAATAAAAATTGCAGAGTAAATGGTTACCCATGAATTTCTATTTTAATTTTAATCATTCAATGTGTTGTAGAATGGGTAATTTTACTCCTGTTCAGAACTCCATTTAAACAAGGTCCTTGACTGCAAACAAAATTTGCAACCTGCAAAATATTTACTTGAGGTATGGTTGTGGTCAGTAAATTTTACGTGGTGGTTGAGATTAATTTTCCAACACTCCTCCTTAATCACAACTGCCTCCATTGAACATTCCCAAACAATATCTAAGATAAAAAAAAAATTCCACGTGCTAATGGCTTTGTGAAGATGTCTGCAAATTTTTCTTCTGACCTGCAGTGCTGCAACACAATCTCACCATTTTTAATTAATTCTATTATACAATGAAAACTAGAATTCTTTGATAGTGAAATTGTTGAAATGTTGTCACAGAAAATAGTGGTTGTTCTCTCTTTTTCATGGCATAAATCCCTCAACATTCTTCTCATCCAAACTTCTTGACATGCTGTTTCTGTTGCAACGACATATTCAGATTCTGTTGTTGATAATGACACTAGTTGTTGCTTCTTGGAAGCCCATGAAATGGCTCCAGAAATAAAATGAAAAACATATCTTGACGTGCTCTTTTTGTCATCAACACTTCTTGCCCAGTTACTATCAATATAACCAACCAGCACTACAAGAAAAAAGGACATTGGTGAGGGGCGAAAAATGTCACCATAAGCTCATTGGTGAGGGTCAAAAGAGCCTTCGTCACCAAAAACTGAACGTCACCAAAGGTGGCGTCGCTGAAAGTATAGGTGTTGTGGTGAAATTCGAGGTCCGTCACCAATAATGATTTATAATGACAGATTGTGACCGTCACCATTTCATACGAGTAATGGTGACGGACAATAGTCTTCGTCACCAAAAAACTAAACGTCACCAAAGGTGAGGTCACCGAAATTATGTGTTATGGTGACATTCAACATCTGTCATGAATATTGATTATAATGATGGATGATGACCATCACCATTTCATATGAACAACAATGATTTTTTGTGATGGACCTTTCATGACCGTCACTATTGGTGCATATATATGGCGATGTTCATTGACCGTCACCATTTCATATTTGGTGAGAGTCAAAAAATGTCATGATAAGCTCATTGGTGACATCAAGGTACATCACAAATAATGACTATAATGAAAAACATTGACCCTCACCATTTCATATCAACAACAACGATTTATGGTGACAGACCTTTCATGGTCGTCACTATTGATGCGTATATATGGTGGCGTTCGTTAACCGTCACCATTTCATATTTTGGTGAGGGTCGAAAAATATCACCATAAGCTCATTGGTGATGGTCAAAAGAGAATTCCTCACCAAAAACTAATCGTTGTCATTCCCTATTAATATCAGGGCACGATGGAATCGAACCACCAACCTCCTACTTGTAAAGCAGGTGCTCTTCCATTGAGCTAGCACCCTTTAAAGAATTAAACTTTAAACTAGCAATTGTTGGTTGCCTAGTAAGACTCAATTTCAGCATCTAGAACAGATCATGCAATCATACCTATGGTCAAATTATGGTGGAAAGTAAAATATTCCAAAAGGATTGGGGGGGGGGCTCATCCCTCACCCAACATGTTGAAAAATAACATTGCGACATGGAGGCTATTTTGCAGGGATGCGGGGTGGATCTTTGGTCAGTCATTATAGTAGTGTCAACCACAAAGGCTTTAACCTTTGTTGCTTTAGCAGAATCTATTAACTCCAACTCTCAATGCAGGATGGGGTGTCGGTTGATCTAGAAGACAAGTGAGCACACAAATTACACCATTTCTAATCTGTTTGGAAAGATAATCAAGACCACTATTTAGTTCTCCTTCAATGTCGGGATCACTAGTGTGCAGCCTTGTTTGGAAATTGTAGCTATCTGGTCAACTCTTCCTTCATTGGGATTTGGCAGTGATTGAGCGTCTCTGCTATGCTTTCCCTAGGAAGATTAAGTGTAAGTTTGTTTTTAAGGAAAAAATTAGTAATCTGTCTACTTTTTGTTCTGTGTCGTGTAATGAGGTACACGACTAGCTATTAACTGAGGGTGAATTATTGATAAGAGATGCTCAATATTTATATTTGGTAACCTATACAGACTTTATTTCTGCTTTTCTAGTCTTACATAAGAGGATACTGATATAAGATCCATTGTATATACACTTCCACCTTTTGATTTACTTTTTGTAAATACTTTTCCGTAAATATAAGAGATGTTTTGACAACAAAAATAATGGATGACCTACACTAAAAGCTGCTAATTTTCTTGCATTCTTCAACTGTGTTGGAGCATAAAAGAATGACAGCCACTAGATAAATATGCATGCCATCATGAATAGAGAATTATATAACTACGCTGAGAATTTTCCTAACCATGCTGAGATGTCATACAGTCCAAAACTGAAGCAATCGATGTCCTGCGAACATGAGCCACAGTTGAGGCATACAAAACAATCAACTAATTATGGGACATGTTGGCATATTCAATATATTTCATTAGAGACAAGTGTCTTCAAAAGTATTGGGGATCGATTAAAAAAGTGAGAAAACCTATCAGATACTCCAGAAAGAAGGGTAACTTCATCAGGGTAACCAATTCTGGGACATGTTGGCATATTCAATATATTGCATTAGAGAAGAGTGCCTTCAAAAGTCTTGGGGATTAGTTCATGGAATGAGAAAACTTGTTAGATACTCCATAAAGATGGAGAACTTGGTCCGGGTCACTAATTTCACATGTTTTAAACCAATAGTGCATAAATGAATTCCAGTAAAAAACGCTAGTGGACTTTGGACCCAAGTGACCACTCCAGCCTAAGAAAACTAAGGAGCTATATTAAGGTTAATAAAAGAAATTTTTTGGTAAAATACATGCATATTGGAGTTCTGGGATTTTGTAACTACTACTTCACTTTAGTATCGTAACAAATCACATAATCATGTTGTGAATTTTTCTGTCTAACGCAGATGGTGCAGAATACCAAAATGCATGTTGTTGAGGAGGTAAATCCCCTATGCGGACAGAGGCGGTCCCTACTAGCCCAGCAGGGGTCTAGCAACAATCATCAAATGCTACAGCACAAGTTCCTAATTGCGAATAAACAGACCAACGATGGAGGCCTACCTGGAGTCCAACGCTATGATTCGTAGAAGAGACGGTGTTCCCATTCCTTAGCCTCGGCAGATCACGATCCCCATGATCTCCGTGAATGGACACCTGCACATGCAAGAAACAATACGAATACAAGCATAAAATCCAGAATACGCAACTATATATCAGTCAGAAAGGATATAACTCATTATTAACATAAGTGAAAAACAGAGTGGAACCATAACCGGTAGTCATTCATTAATAAACAATCGAAAGAGAGTACAACCAATGTTCTGACGCCGCGGTCTACTTCGGAAGGGTCCCCAGGTCTTCACGTCTCGCGAAGCTCGCCAGGGAAAGGGCAAGCCTCTCTAGAGTCTCTCGACGATAGTCTCCTTACTTGAGTCGGCCTTAAGGGAAGAAAGAGGGCTCTTACAGCACAAAGGCTCTTGGGAATTTGGAGATTCAAAGCTTAGGCACTTCCCGACTAGCTTGCAATGGTAATGGGCAAGATTTTATAGATGGAGGAAGAGGATTTGGGATCCCTATAATTGTGGGATTGGCCCTATCATCAAGGAAGGTTCCATGAGAGGTGGAAAACCACTTCCCTTCCATGGAACTCCCGTACCCAACCTCCCAACTCAAGATAGGCAATGGTTTCTGAGTTTGTTGAAACACAACTTCTGCCATCTTTATTTAAAAAACACTCCTTAAATTGGCTGGCGTGACTGCTTCTCTGGGACAGAGCGCCAGTTGGCGCGGCCTCTTTGTAGGATTTTCCCCATTGGCGCGAGTGATGAACTGTCTTCCCGCGCCAATGCAAAAGGAGATGTTTTCATGGTTTTTTGCAAGGAGATGTCTTTAGGGAAATTGAAGCTCATGTTTAGAGGAATGCATTGATGATGATTTCAAGGCATGACAATGTTCATAGGTCACAAAATGGGTCCTCCATTGTGTGGGACGGGGAATGGTAGGGACGGTGACAAATTACTGTATAACAGATGCCCCCTAAAGTATGAGGCCCGAGAGAGAGAGGGGTGAAATGCTTTACGAGAACATGTTCAACTGAAGGCCCGCCGTCGGAAAACCTGCGCAGAAAGATACAACTGATATCTCAAGTACATGATGTATATGCGGTATGGGCGCAGCCATCCGAAACAGAGTATGCTATAATCCGGATCCGGGGTATGGACGCAGCCATCCAACTAGGATCAAACAAATAGACTCAGGTATGGTCGCAGCCATCCAATCAGTGAGTCATGTACATAATGATAATAATCCACAATCGCAGCCTGGATTACAACAGACACAATCCAGGGTCTTGCGCTCCATCTCGACCCAAATAAAGTACAAGTTCAAGCATGCGAATATGTGAGCTGAAGTTGAACATGCAAGAACATCGTCTGATTACTAGCCAATGATGAGAGCTGTTAACAGACGCGAGAGGAACCACCAATAATGGCAATGGCCCTCAAGGTACTACAGGTACAATCTACGCGTGTGAATCAATGAGTTGGCGTCGAACACCCGTAGAATCACTCGATCGGAGGCCAATGATGAAAACCCCATGTCGAATGCGACGAACCTGCCATTGAGGCATGAAGGCTCCAAGGTACCATAAGGGAGTCTCTAGATCAGCTTCCTGGATAATGAGCTGAAGTCGACAGGAAGTGACCTTGATCGAAGGTGGGCCATAATGTTTCCCACATCATCGACGCGAGCCAGAGGAACATGATGTTTTGTTGTGAATCAGAATCATATGAGAATCAAAGGAAGGTTGATATTTGCAGAGGTCAAATTCTCTTGAAAATATAACGGCACAAATAGTGGTTTTGGCAGTATTTGACATCAACGGATCAGAGGTCATGGTGACGAGGCAATTAACAAAGGAGAGGTCAAAAAGGATTATCCAAACCCACGGAGGCAAAGTGAAGAAACGAGATGAGATGTTCCCAACCCGACACGAATGCAGACAAGTGACATGTTCAAGAGCGACATACTGCTGACGACAACGATGATGGTTCCATTTTTTCCCCCACCATTTCTGGCGAATACCCCAATTATTTTTTATAACAAGCTTGAAGAGGATAGCATATGCTTGTAATATAAGTCCGCCCTTCGGGCGAATCCATCCTAGTGCATTTAACGAGTCCTAGGAAGGAGAAACTCAGAGAACGTCATTTCGACTGGATCCGATGTCATCAGGGTTTAACGAGTCTGACAAAGGAAAAACTCGGCGTCTTTTCATGTTTAGAGAGTTTGAAAAGACAGCAGAAAAGTAAACTCCACAGGTCCCTTTTCGTAAATAGTTCCTCAGATCCGAAAAGGTAGAAAACGATATCCGAGAAAACCTCCTAGTCGCGATAGGCTAGGGTATTCCTTTTTGGTAATCAATCTATCCCAGCCCGAAAAAGGGGTAAACGTATACTGGGTAGATGTCGATTCGTGTCCATTTTAACGAGATTGAAATGACAAGGGCCTCGGCAATCTTTTCACGTTTAGAGAGTCAGAAAAGAGCTGAAAGATGACTCCAAAGTGACTTTTTCGTGTATTTACCGAGTCTGCAAAAGTATAAAATACAACTCGTTTCCACCGTTAAAGTCGCAAAAACCTGCTGCTGCACATACCAAGCAAGCGTAAAACCCATTTTCGACATAACATATTAAAATATTTGATAAAAATAACTTTTAAAACCCATCCTATGTCGAAAAAGTTATAAATATGCCAAAATGGTAAAAACAAAATTACATTTACTATTTACCTTGGTAAAAAGCAGCAGTGGTCCATTTTGGAGTGCAAACTTCTGACGACGATTGCGACAGATCCGGTTGACCATTCAGATTCTCGTCTACCACAGGTAAGAGGCGCTTCTCTATACTTCATTTCAATCCATTTTTTGATAGTTTTCCCTTCATATATCAGGCTTTGTGGCAACTTTTTGAATTTTTAGGGCTGCGCTCATTGGCGCGGTTACCGGGCACGGACCCGTGCCAATGGGATTTTCCATGCAAAGGGCTCGCGCCAGCGGCCGAACCCAAAATTCCGCCTAAAAATCCGAAATTTTAATCATTTTAAATGAAATTTGAAGCCTACCAGAGATCTAATTAAGGGTTTATGACCATGTGGATGCAGGAAATAAAGCAAAATGGTGATTGAGTGGAAAGAAAGAGAGCATGGAGAAGAGGATGAACATGCCATAGAAAGTGAGGCTTGCATGAATGCCCTCAGAAACTATGGGCTAAAGAAGTTCTTCCTTACACCCTGTTTACGAGCTCAGCCCGAGCTCCTCCAGTATCTGATTAGTATTTGGGATGAACAGGAACAAGTGTTCAAGTTGCAAGACCAGGTATTGGAACTGGAGGTCTCCGATGTGTACTTCATAACTGGACTATCTCGCAGAGGTCCGGTACCCATCCTGACTGGGAGCAGACCATCTGGCGAGAAGATGGAAGAAGTGATGGCACGAGTGTGCCCAAGAGCACAAATGGGATCAGGGAGCAAAAAGTTGGATATCCACACCATCCCCGATCTGGCATTGAGAGTTGTCCTACATACCATCACGCGGGCTGCAGGATCGCAGGCACCGCACGAGGCCACAAAGGCCCAACTCCTGCTGGCCTCAAAATGCATGAGTCCCTTATTGTTTGACTGGGCTACAGCAGTAACAATAAACATGAAGAGACAGCTCAAAAAATGCAAGCAAGCTAAAGTGAAACAGTTTGGCTATGGTTCCATCCTGGTATCATTCACTCTGGAACGCTTACCAATCTTCCAGGGCCAAGGGACCATAGTAGCAGAGCCGATTCCACGAGAGCCAAGAATGGCTCGCTGGGCAGCACTAATGCCCAGAGCTGGAGGCGGCCAACAGATGTCCTGGAGGCCGGAGTTTTTTAGGTGGTTACGGCGCCAGTTGATTGTAGTGGAGGACTGGCCATATGCAGGAACTGACTTCACCGGAGACCCAGATCTCCCACTGCCAGAAGGAGATGACTGGGACGAGGAGTTGGGTAAGACCTCATGTTTTTTTATTTTTATTTTTTATGTTTTTTTTTGTTAATACACATTCGTCCTAACACATTTTATATATGTATGCAGATGTGGGCCCTGAGAGACCAGCCGGGATGTCTCCAATCTCGTGGAGGATTCATCTCGCCCCTGATCCTCAGGGAGAGGGCACAGGAGGGGAGGAGTTGATCCAGAATCTCGAGGGCATTTCCCGAGGGATCCCAGACTATGCTCGGCTGGAGGATATACCGATGGCGTACCAGCGTCATACGGTGGGAGTTCCAAGTCAGATCCACTATATCCTTAGACGCTTAGTGCGTGCAGTTACATGTTATCATGAGCACCATGCAGATTAGCTCTTAGGGATTATACCACACATATTTTTTGAGAGACATATCGTCTCCGGATGTACTTAAGATGATTATGTATATTTTGACTTTATGTGACGCACACTGTGCAAACATTTCGACACACACATATATATATATATATATACATATGACTATTTTGGATGGATCTTTTACATGTGATGATGTTTTTTTTTATATGTCATGCAAATGTCTAATACAAATGTAATCTAATGTATCAGTTACATAACAAACGACCCAATGTGAAATGTATTCACACAATGTATCTACTCACACATTTCATTTTTATGCAAGCTTAAAAACACACATGAACACACACATATGCAAACTATGCTTGAAATGAGAAAGACGGGCATGCCCCCCAGCATGGTGTCTCAATTTGAGGTGCATGCCCCCCAAGCTTCAGCCCATTGAAAATGGAGTGAAGGTTCAAAACAAAAAGTCGAATTGAACATGCTCGTGTTTCATTATTTTAACGAGGTTGACACACTTAAAAGAACTATCCTCAAACAGCTTGTTTCATTGTTTTTAGGAGCTCGACACAAGTGGAGGAACTATGCTCCAAGAACCAGGTTTCATTTTTTAAAGAGCTTGACACAGGGAGGAAACTGTGCTCTAACCAACTTACATCAAAATGAACAAGAAGGCGGTGCTTCCAAGAGTTCCACTCCCGATGGAAGGAAAACATCCTGGAAGTCAGGACCCAATGCCCCCAGTACACTATGCACGACGGCGTCTTCACTGAGTGCGGGCACAGGGTAGGTAGACACATAGTTGACCTGCGGTGGAGCAGATACAAGAGGTGAATAAAAACCAGGGGGGGTGATGGCGGACCAGTTGCCACATTAGGACCAAAGAACGAAAGCTGATCAATGGTCACGATCTGTCCTTCATGCGGAAAACAGGGCACACGAAAAAGGGAGGAGACGAGCGCTCCCATGGCATAGGTGTAATCGTGCCCCAGGAGCAGATTGAAATCCAAGGGGCCTGGAACGACCATCACATCCATATGGATGGTTTTTCCTCCCAAAGTAATCGGTAACCTTGGAAGGATCCCCAACGGTTGAGTCGTCCTTCTGTTAAAAGTCAACAGATTCTGCGTAACAAGCGCAAGCGGTGGAAAACCAAAAGCTTGCCAGGTAGTTGAGGATAGAATACTAACAGAGGCACCTTCATCTATAATGGTGCTGGGTACAACCAGACCAAGAGCCTGTACTGTGATCTTGAAAGGCATGTAAGACGGAAGGCGGAATCCTGCAAATTGACTCCAATCAAAGGAGGCGACCAGACTACTCGAAGGGGATACCATCGAACTGAGAAGGTCTTCCCCTAGTGTTATGGAAGAAGGAGCATCCTCCATAACCTCCATCTCGAAGGCGGGAGGGATATCCTCCGGAGCCTCCATCATGGGAGGTGGAGGAGCAGCTTCTTGAAGTACAGGGACAGGAGAATATTTCTCCAAGTCTGAAGAATCTAAATAAATCAGAAGGACATGGGGGGTGTGAGATCCACTCTCGATAGAAAAGACCTGGTGCACCGCGGACGGGGCCAGTTCAACCGATCCAATGACCAATGGTTGGTCAGGGACGGATTCGTGAATTCGAATTTCTGGGGGAGTGGGATCGACCAAGGATGACTCTTGACCAATCGTAGGATCAGCTAGTAGAGGACTCAAAGAAATCCGATTATAACCAGGTGGAAGGCGTGGTGTGAAACCGGTTGGGTTGTCCAAAACTCGCTTGGCTTCATCCATATAAGGACAAATGTGAATGGCATGGTGCCCTTCACACAACTTACAGGGATTGGTGATCTTACCCTGCTTCTTAAGAGCCTTATCAGTACCAGTTGAAGACGTGCCCCCAACCTGGCTCCCATAAGTCAAAGGCAACGGTGGACGGCCATCGGACCATGCTTCGAGCCCCTTGGGGATGCCAGGGCAGTCTCGAAGAAGATGGTCTCCCGTGCACAACAGGCAAGGGAACTTGATTTTCCGTGGAGGGTTGGAAGGTTTATCAAGAGGATATATTTCAGAAACAGTGGCTGCACTTTTAGCCTCTGGCTTATCAGACTTCTTCTTCTTTGTCTTCTTCTTCTTTTTCTTAACCACCTGGTTACTCGAATCCAAGATTTCACCAGGCGAAGCAGAAGAGGAGGACGCAGAAATAGGCGAAGAAGGGGAGAGGTCCACCTTGGAATCAACATGATGTTGTTCCGACGGAGGAACTGATTGAATAGTAGTGGAGAAATTCAGGACTACAGAGGTTGAGAACAACCAAACAGGCAACCCAACAGTTAACCCAGGAAGGGACAACGTCACCATGTAAGGAGCACCAACATTTCCAAAAGGAGGAAAATGACCAGGATTCCCTTCTGAGGGGATTCCTTGGTTGGTAAACTCTGAAAAGGTTGCCATCAAAATCAAAACCACACACGGGCTGAAAACGAGATAAGACACACGATCAAACGGCCAACAAGCAATATCTAAACAGGTGTGTAATCGTGGGCGATTAATTTTACCACATTGGAAAGTAAGAAATTCTACCGTTTCATATTTTAAGAGTCGAGAAACGATAAAAATATGACTCTATCTCTTTCAGAGTTGACACAAGCGTGAAAGGACAAGCGCTTGACGGTCTTTTCAATTTTAGGGAGTCATAAAAGACCAAATGACTGCTCAGGAAAAAATAGGCACAAAAGGTGTACCAAATATCCGTGAACTGCAATATACACCTTGGTTTCAATAATGAAACAGAAATCGACCAAGGACTTTCCGTACGCGCAGGTAGTCTCCCCAAATGCTGTGTTCGGTGTATCACGGGTATAGGGTGGCAGAGTCGGCTTCCTGTGGATAAAGGATTGAAAACCTAGAGGGGTCTCCCTTTATATACGCGACGGTACGGGGAGCACAAGTCCGTACTAGCGCTATCTAAAGCCAAAAGGCGAACGACAGCTGCTAGGTTTAAAGACGCCGGAACACGTCTCTAGCCTAGACCTCTAAATATGTTTCGTTAGATTCCAATGCTGCCTTAGTGTAAATTGAGTAGATTTTAAAGTTGATCTTCAATTACGTTTCAGTTTTCAGGCCCTAATGAATGTGTTGTCTCAAAAACTCCTAAATGCAAAGCTACATGCCACAGTACATCATTTTGTTCGATGAAATCTAGCTACAGAAGAGTTGAGAGCTTTTACACAAACAAAACGATCGGAAGACAAACAATGATATCTCTAATGCAACTAATGAAATTGAAAACTTTTCATTCAAATCACTAATTACTAGAAAAATCGAAAAGATTACAATTTGCACTAATCGACCAAAAGCAAAAGAGATTTTTTTTTTGTAATTTTCAATGTTTGATAGCTAGATGTACTAAACAAACTAAAAACAAATGGAACAACTTGAGAAACGATATTAAGAGAGCAAAACAAACAAATTTCACTCAATGACACAAACAATCAGATCTCAAATCGACCAAAGTCTCTCAAAACCAAGAAAAAGACTCAAAGGCTCCAATGGACCGTGTGATCTAGGCCCAAAGCAAGACCAAACGAAATTTGAATGAAGAAACGAGAAATCACTCAAAAATCGCAACAAAACAGTGAACAACTACTAAGATAATGTAGAGGAGCAATCAGAGAGTTGACTGGATAAACGAAACACCAAAACTCCCAAGGAGGGCTCGATACACAAAGCCACTAGATGCCCTAGGGCTTAAGGCGTGAAATCGATGGATAAAAGCAAACAACCAAAGAGGGAAGGCAAATTCCCAGTCAAACAAGACTCCAACACACTCAGGTAGTCGAAAAATCAAGAAGAAAAACACTGACCAGACCTAGAGAGCTCAAAACTGAGCAAACTCAAATACCCTACAGGAGTGGCGCAACTGTAAGGCTGCAACTAGCGCCAGAAAGCAATTGGTGCGGGCAATACAAAAGCAACGTGTGCCAATTGGTGCGACTGTCGGGCTAAAAATCGCGCCAGTCGAGTTTCTCAGTCAAAAATAAAAAAGAACTACTCCAGAAGCAGATCAATGTAAACTAAGCAAACCAAGAAGCAAAAACAACAAAAGAACCCAGCCCAGAAGGCTAACCAAGCAAGGAAAATCATAAAACAATCAAAAAGAGACAGTGAAAACTAGATGATCCCCAGTGGAGTCGCCAAATTGTTGAGGAGGTAAATCCCCTCTGCGGACAGAGGCGATCCCTACTAGCCCAGCAGGGGTCTAGCAACAATCATCAAATGCTACAGCGCAAGTTCCTAATTGCGAATAAATAAGCCAATGATGGAGGCCTACCTGGAGTCCAGTGTTATGATTCGTAGAAGAGACAGCGTTCCCGTTCCTCAGCCTCGACAGATCACGCTCCCCACGATCTTCGTGAATGGACACCTGCACATGCAAGAAACAACATGAATACAAGCATAAAATCCAGAATACGCAATTATATATCAGTCAAAAAGGATATAACTCATTATTAACATAAGTGAAAAATAGAGTGGAACCATAACCGGTAGTCATTCATTAATAAACAATCGAAAGAGAGTACAACCAATGTTCTGACGCCGCGGTCTCCTTCGGAAGGGTCCCCAGTCGTTCACGTCTCGCAAAGCTCTCCAGGGAAAGTGCAAGCCTCTCTAGAGTCTCTCGACAATAGTCTCCTTACTTGAGTCGGCCTTAAGGGAAGAAAGAGGGCTCTTACAGCACAAAGGCTCTTGGGAATTCGGAGATTCAAAGCTTAGGCACTTCTCGACTAGCTTGCAATGGTAATGGGCAAGCTTTTATAGATGGAGGAAGGGGAGTTGGGATCCCTATAATTGTGGGATTGGCCCTATCATCAAGGAAGGTTCCATGAGAGGTGGAAAACCACTTCCCTTCCATGGAACTCCCATAGCCAAACCTCCCAACTCAAGATAGGCAATGGTTTCTGAGTTTGTTGAAACACAACTTCTGCCATCTTTATTTAAAAAACACTCCTTAAATTGCCTGGCGCGACTTCTGCTCTGGGACAGAGCGCCAGTTGGCGCGGCCTCTTTGTAGGATTTTCCCCATTGGCGCGAGTGATTAACTGTCTTCCCGCGCCAATGCAAAAGGAGATGTTTTCATGGTTTTTTGCAAGGAGATGTCTTTAGGGCAATTGAAGCTCATGTTTAGAGGAATGCATTGATGATGATTTCAAGGCATGAAAATGTTCACAGGTCACAAAATGGGTCCTCCATTGTGCGGGATGGGGAATGGTAGGGACGATGAAAAATTACTGTGTAACACATGTAGTAAAAGCTCATAATACCTCGTTTCCCTTCTTAAAATATCTTTGTTCATTGTTTTTTAATATCACCTTCATGATGGTTGGAAACTTTGCACCACCATTGTTGATTCTTGTCCATTTCTTGTGTCTTAAATAGAATCTGGTAGAAATAGGTGGTCTATTCCATTACTATTGCAGCCACTAGAAGTTCATAGCTTTGAGGTATCTTGTGCTACATTCCTAGTTTTGAGTACTGCAGAAAACTGTGGAAGATGTTTGATTTGCTGAGTTGATGTATTGAAGGAAAATTTTGTGAAACTTAAATTGTTGTTGCCAAAATAGGCACCACAGCTAAAGGCATACAAAGTAATTAACTGCTAGCACAAGTTGGGCATGTTCATTATATTGCAGTAGATAAGAATACCTTCTAAATGCTTTGTAGAAATTATTGGCATAGTTACACACCTATCTAGATAATATATCAGGTAATTAGGCTCAATAATTCAATGGCTTGCAGAAACAATGCATGTAGATATGAAAATGAATTATCAAAAACTAGGGATTGTGGATCTCAAGTACGCATTAGCTGTAGTATCTTATGCCAGAAACTAAAACTCCAGCCAAATGAGACCACTATTCAAGGAAATGACAACAAAATGTTATAGCACTGATGCATTTTGCTAAATCACTAAACTGCCAGTAATAAATAATTGACATTTTGGAGTTCTAGGATTCTGGAGTCTATGGTTACTACAACTTCTTGGTTACTATGGTAGATGGAAAAGAAACCAAATATTCATGTGTTCATTAAGGCTCATATGAGCTAGTAAGTGGGCCTTTGTTTATGTGAATTAAAGTATCATTATTGTGAAGGTCTGCAAATTTTGCAAAAAATTGAACTGGTGCTACTTATTGCCTATTTCCAATGCAGCTTAGATAAAAAAACTGATGTTAAGAGGTGGTTCACTCCATTAGTATGCTGACTAATAGTTGGCAGTTTTAAATACTGTAGAATATTTTGGACAATGTACGATCTACTAAATTAATATGTTTGTTGCAATTTTTTCTTAATCACAAATTGTTGTACATCCAAGATAGTTGCCACCTGACCAGGATGACTAAGACCATTGTAATTCTTACTCACTGAGCTAGTAGTCGCAACTTGTCTCCTTACCTTAGTAGAGCTGTGAAAATTGGTGGTTGTACTTCATTTACTAGGGCGACTGCAAGACTATGCACCTAAGTCTTAATTGATTGTTGGCATCAAGACGATTGAGCTCATGTTCTCTTGATCCATCCACACATACTGATTAGTTTATTTGAGACATACTGATAAGTTTCTTTGAGCCATGGTGTGGGTTTTTTTGTATTCATTTTACTTGAATCCAGGATCTCATATGTCATAAATACCCCTTGTGGGCTGTAATTGTAATTATCTCTGGAAAACTACGGTCCATGATCAAGTATCTTACCCACTATCAGATTAACGAAGGACTCCTCGTTGGTTTCTATTTATGGAAACTAGACAGTTTGACAGAACCTTTTAAAGGAATTATTGGTTTCCACATTAACATTTCAATTTTACACTACTGACAAACCAAGTTTGGGACATAGATTTAGAAAATTAAAACCTGCTACCTCAATTTAAAGGAAACCAAAATGTATGGTGTGTGTTCTCTAGTGCATAGTTCTATAGAAGTAGTCATCTAGGAATTTTAGTGTTCAGAATATTTCACTTAAATTCCCAGCATAGATTTATAATCAACCATAGCCCTTTGAAAACATCCTAAAAACTAAAGGTTGATAATGTAATCCTTGATAAATTTAGGTTCTTTGAGAAATCAAGAAGCCAAAATATTGAAAGGTTCTTCATAGTTGCATCAGTTAATGGCTCTTCGAAGTGGGTTGTATAATAATATTTCTATGTATGCCAATGCACAGGAAAGGGAAAATCTCTCTTATATGCGAGATTAATAGCAAAACATGTGAGTATTCATCTATGAAATTGGTGTCCTGGTACAAAAAAAATAATGGGTGTTGTAAGCAAGAATAAATGTGGGTTTTCATCCCCATCAACCCACAAAAAAAATCAATTGGTGGGAGCTTGGGTATTGAATGTAAGTGTCTGATGAAATGTCAATACATGGTTTTCTGACCTTGAACACTATTGTTTCATGTTGCGTGCTTAATGGGGATGGTGAAGCAGCTTTGGAATTTTTTTGCTAAGGACAATATCGAGGAAGAGCAATTTCAATAGAAATCTAGTGAAATGGAGATCAGATAAATTTGTGGCATATAGGGAATGATGCACAAGATAAATACCAATCAGAGAGATTCTGAAAACAATGCTATGAGATGGTGACATGTGGAATTCGAGAGACTCTAAATACTCTAGCATGTTGTAAAAGTATAGGGATATGAGGCAAAAAATCTGCATTTATTTCTTTAACTCTCTTCTAAAACCCTGACCCTTGGTAATGGTTTAATATCATGAATTTTTTTTACATATAGCTATGCCATCATTTCATTTTTCACAGACAGTTGTGTGGCTAGAATGACGACTTGCATTGTACATTTTTTTAGATGCAAGAGTGCTACTGCTTATTAATTGTTGGGAATGACTGTCTCCAGGGTGTAGTCAATTAGCTAATGATTCCATTGATAACAGGTTTGATTCAGACATCAATAGTGAATTGAATCCACTATTAAAAGAAGACAAAATTTTTCACATGGACTATTTATTTTTGTCTCCTTCCATTCAAACAGATACAATTTCGTTTTTATTGTTGAAGACAGATCTAGAGGCTTTTTTGGTCCATATCATAATTATATGGAAAAAAATATATGGTTGTATCTGTCTGAAGTTCTATTAGGAACTACCTGTAAGGCCAAATTTGGTAACAATCAATTGAGTCTGAGTCAATGCCATAAAAATCCCCTGCAATGATTCATGTAACAAGGGGCATTTTTGTAACATTAAGTAAGCAATGTTGTAAGCTTAATATAGATATCCTTTCACTTCAAAGCAGTGATGCAAAGTTTGGTCAAGAGCTTTAGGGAGGGTGAAGGTTTCTTATTGTTATAACTTTATGAAGCTCAAGTGTAGGGCAATTAATAATATTAATACAAGTTAATTGTTTCAAACTAGTTGATTGTGAGGACAGGTTGTCTATCATTGAACGGATTGGTTGTATTGGCTACATTATGTGATGAGAAAGGTGGTGTATATAAAGCATGATTAAATATAACAGAACCTAGAAATGTTGTCAACATGTTCAATAGACTAATAATTAGAGTTTGGGGGCTGATTAATGTTAAAATGAAGCTATTTACTAAAGCTCTTTTCATGTGGTTGCAACCTGCATGTGGAATTTGATGTTGGCCATCAAAAAGTTACTAGTATGCTTAGAGGAATTCCTTTTCCTAGTTGTATGCTTGGGAAAGTAAAGTATAGGATTGCAAAGTGCTAGAGCTTGGGGTGTTGTTTGAAGTATTCATGCAATTTGATTAGTGAGCTACAACAGTTATGCCCCTCATTAATTATAACTTGGTTTATTGGACCACCAAACCATCACATGGAATAGAGTGGAGGATGAATGGAGCCAAGTTGTCTTTAAAAGCACCTCGATCTATAAGTTTTCCCTCGGGGAAGGCACCATCATAGTATTCTCCAATCATAATATGGATGTAGGTTTTTCTTTATAAAGGCATGCCACCTGAAGAATGAAAATGCCTAGTGGGTGCAATGGCAACATGCTTACCTGAGGGTTGCATGACAATGCCAACAACTGAAGAGTTCATCTTAGACACCAATTTTATTGGTTTTTAAAGAATATAATCCCAGTAGCAGGAGATATTTTAGGCATTGTCCAACCACTATATTATATTGACAAGAGATTCCCATTTGCAGTACAATTACACCAAAGAAATCAATGCCAAAAAATATGCCAATGACTGCTCTTCACAACTAAAGGACACATTGTATTGAAGTCATTCATTTCTTGCTATTTTGTGATCTATTGTTGCTATTTCACATTAATGGCATTCCTATACTACAATATGCATGCATTATGGTACCCATTTTCAATGATTATGCAACCATAGAAATTGGAGTTCAAATTCTCAATAGAATTTTATTGGTAAAGGTCAAATAGATGTAAACAATAATAATTAGCCTCCATAGTTAAATAAAGAAAAATTTATAATATTCAACATAGTTGAACAAGGTAGACTAGTATAAAAAACTTTTAGAATGATTTATATACATCCTTTAATATATACTCTATCTATATTACTCTTGGCCTCTAGGAAGCAATATAGGATTCATGCCAAGCTTGTAACTAATGCATTCTAGTTCACCTCCTTTTGCAAGCACCATGACTTCCACATATGCATAGGAGACCTTGCCAATTTGACACTAAAAATATCTTGGAGGCATGACATCCTTTGAAGAAAACATTGGAATGGTTGTTTGTCTCTGCATCTATAAAGGATAAAAATGGTGACACTATAGACCTAGAGGTTGGGTTTAATATAAAACCACTACAAGTGATACTAGCATATGTTTCTGAGCATTTCTCTGAATCTAAGGGATCAAAATTTGATTCTTGAAAGTTCACTAATCATTAAGTCTTTTCTCAACCTTAATCCTAAGAATCTGTGTATGGAAAAGATCATGAGATTCGATTCCATCTTGAATTCCTGTCTTGATGATTGCAAGAGGAAGGTGCTACCAATTTTGTTGCATTCAAGGAATTTCAGTTTCATACAATCTAAAACAATGTCAGTATCCTAGTGAAACAATAGTTTGGAAGTTTTGAATATCCACCATTGACATATTGGATGCCATTTTCATGATCTTGGCTAGTGAAATATGTGTGCTTATAATAGACTTAGATCTGAGTAATGTCTTCAACGTGAAGGAAATTGGTTCTAAATTCTTGAAGACAAGGACAAAATTATCTACTAGAAGCAATAGCCCTGGTGTGTAGGTGTTACTTGGGAAATTACTATTCATGACAAATTCTTTCAGAATGCTTCCAGCTCTGTAAAAACAGTGAATACAGAGTCTCAACAACCATTGGGTTGGCAATTTTCTACTGGATGTCACATAATTAATGCAATAGATAATGGCAAAGTAGACCTTGCCAATTTAACACTAAAAATATCTTGGAAGCATGACATCCTTTGAAGAAAACATTGGAATGGTTGTTTGTCTCTGCATCTATAAAGGATAAAAATGGTGATCTCACTATAGACCTAGAGGTTGGGTTTAATATAAAACCACTACAAGTGATACTAGCATATGTTTCTGAGCATTTCTCTGAATCTAAGGGATCAACATTTGATTCTTGAAAGTTCACTAATCATTAAGTCTTTTATCAACCTTAATCCTAAGAATCTGTGTATGGAAAAGATCATGAGATTCGATTCCATCTTGAATTTCTGTCTTGATGATTGCAAGAGGCAGGTGCTACCAATTCTGTTGCATTCAAGGAATTTCAGTTTCATACAATCTAAAACAATGTCAGTATCCTAGTGAAACAATATTTTGGAAGTCTTGAATATCCACCATTGACATATTGGATGCCATTTTCATGATCTTGGCTAGTGAAATATGTGTGCTTATAATAGACTTAGATTTGAGTAATGTCTTCAATGTGAAGGAAATTGGCTCTAAATTCTTGAAGGCAGGGATAGAATTATCTACTAGAAGCAATAGCCTTGGTGTGTAGGTGTTACTTGGGAAAATTACTATTCATGAAAAATTCTTTCAAAACGCTTCCAGCTCTATAAAAACAGTGAATACAGAGTCTCAACAACCATGTGTGCTTATAATAGACTTAGATTTGAGTAATGTCTTCAACGTGAAGGAAATTGGTTCTAAATTCTTGAAGACAAGGACAAAATTATCTACTAGAAGCAATAGCCTTGGTATGTAGGTGTTACTTGGGAAAATTACTATCCATGACAAATTCTTTCAAAACGCTTCCAGCTCTGTAAAAACAGTGAATACAGAGTCTCAAAAACCATTGGATTGGAAATTTTCTACTGGATGTTATATAATTAATACAATAGATAATGGAAAAGCATACCTTGCCAATTTGACACTAAAAATATCTTGGAGGCATGACATCCTTCGAAGAAAACATTGGAATGGTTGTTTGTCTCTACATCTATAAAGGATAAAAATGGTGACATTATAGACCTAGAGGTTGGGTTTAATATAAAACCACTACAAGTCATAATAGCATATGTTTCTGAGCGTTTCTCTAAATCTAAGGGATCAACATTTGATTCTTTAAACTTCACTAATCATTAAGTCTTTTCTCAACCTTAATCCTAAGAATCTGTGTATGGAAAAGATCATGAGATTCGTTTCCATATTGAATTTCTGTCTTGATGATTGCAAGAGGCAGGTGCTACCAATTCTGTTGCATTCAAGGAATTTCAGTTTCATACAATCTAAAACAATGTCAGTATCCTAGTGAAACAATAGTTTGGAAGTTTTGAATATCCACCATTGACATATTGGATGCCATTTTCATGATCTTGGCTAGTGAAATATGTGTGCTTATGATAGACTTAGATTTGAGTAATGTCTTCAACGTGAAGGAAATTGGTTCTAAATTCTTGAAGAAAAGGACAGAATTATCTACTAAAAGCAATAGCCTTGGTGTGTAGGTTTTACTTGGGAAAAATACTTATTCATGACAAATTCTTTCAAAACGCTTCCAGCTCTGTAAAAACAGTGAATACAGAGTCTCAACAACCATTGGGTTGGAAATTTTCTACTGGATGTTATATAATTAATTCAATAGATAATGGCAAAGCATGGATTGATAGAGGCATGGATGCAAATTTTCAAAAGAAATTATGTGCCCAAGACAGCAGGATCTAATCCCACAATGGTTGATATGTGTCTATCACTCACGTTCCCTGATACAGAGTTACCAAAACAACATGCTATATTATCCCATGGAGACAATATTTCATGAGGGACAAAACATAACAACATTATGTACTCCCAAGTGGTAGCAAAGGATAATTTTCAAAGTTAATGAGCAATAATTATTACAGTCCTATGCAATCTTGGATGGACAGATCCTTTGAAGCTTTCAATCTTGAAGAATTGCTTGGAGAAAAAGTGCATAGCACTTTGGAACAGTTCTAACCCTATCAGCAGAGGTGCCTCAATAAATGTGCACTACAGATCCCTGACATCCTTGGTTGCTCTAAGCAAGGATCTTATAATGAATGGTCTCAATATAAAATGACCCCTCCTCTTCATGAATTCGGTAATTTGATATATTGGTAGATATCTCTTCTCTCTGATTGAAGAAGGTCTTCATCATTCTCTTCTTTCACCTAAAGCTTCTTAGAACTTTGATGTTGCAATTACCTCATGTAAGTCTCATCTCTAATCTGGGTAGCTCATGATGATTACCAATGCAAGGCTTTAGAGGGATCTATGATGATTGGGCTCAGCTATCGATAACATTTGTCCAAATAAGAGGGATTTAATGGAAGACCTAGATTTGTCCTTAAGCACAAAACAGAGTAGCTGTTGAACCCAGTCATAGTCAACTCTAATGTATGCCTTGGTACAAAGGCTTTAAGACAATTTAAGGATAAGCCTCATACATATATATTGGATAGCTGATGTATGCCTTGATACAAAGGCTTTAAGACAATTTAAGGATAAGCCTCATACATATATATTGGCTAGCTACACATTAAAGATCAAGTATGATCCGAAGTTCACTATTGGTCTAATAAAAGGAAAAGTACTATATCTCCTAGTGAACATCTTCATTTCTTTGTATCACAAATCAAAGACTGATGTATGTTCTCTGGAAGCACCATTGCAGCTGAATGTATAAAACAGCAAGCATGAATTTCTATGAAGCCACTCTATTGTCTCATGCAATTACCTCATGTAAGTCTCATCTCTAATCTAGGTAGCTCATGATGATTACCAATGCAAGGCTTCAGAGGGAGCTATGATGATTGGGCTCAGCTATCGATAACATTTGTCCAAATAAGAGGGATTTAATGGAAGACCTAGATTTGTCCTTAAGCACAAAACAAAGTAGTTGTTGAACCCAGTCATAGTCAACTCTGATGTATGCCTTCATACAAAGGCTTTAAGACAATTTAAGGATAAGCCTCATACATATATATTGGATAGCTGATGTATGCCTTGATACAAAGGCTTTAAGACAATTTAAGGATAAGCCTCATACATATATATTGGATAGCTGATCATTAAAGATAAAGTATGATCTGAAGTTCACTATTGGTCTAATAAAAGGAAAAGTACTATATCTCCTGGTGACCATCTTCATTTATTTGTATCACAAATCAAAGACTGATGTCTGTTCTCTGGAAGTACCATTGCAGCTGAATGTATAAAACAGCAAGCATGAATTTCTATGAAGCCACTCTATTGCCCCATGCAATTACCTCATGTAAGTCTCATCTCTAATCTGGGTAGCTCATGATGATTACCAATGCAAGGCTTTAGAGGGAGCTATTATGATTGGGCTCAGATATCAATAAAATTTGTCCAAATAAGAGGGATTTAATGGAAGACCTAGATTTTTCCTTAAGCACAAAACAGAGTAGTTGTTGAACCCAGTCATAGTCAACTCTGATGTATGCCTTGATATAAAGGCTTTAA
The DNA here is from genome assembly GCA_034641835.2 of Pinus albicaulis. NCBI lineage: Eukaryota > Viridiplantae > Streptophyta > Pinopsida > Pinales > Pinaceae > Pinus > Pinus albicaulis. The sequence goes on along the minus strand of CM076584.1, from coordinate 921,842,550 downwards.
GACAATTTAAGGATAAGCCTCATACATATATATTGGATAGATGATGTATGCCTTGATACAAAGGCTTTAATACAATTTAAGGATAAACCCCATACATATATATTGGATAGCTGCTCATTAAAGATCAAGTATGATCAGAAGCTCACTATTGGTCTAATAAAAGGAAAAGTACTATATCTCCTGGTGACCATCTTCATTTCTTTGTATCACAAATCAAAGACTGATGCCTATTCTCTGGGAGCACCATTGCAGCTGAATGTATAAAACAACAAGCATGAATTTCTATGAAGCCACTCTATTGCAGTAAGCCATTTGTGTTCACTATCATTATATATTGCAGAAGAAATATTTCACATACCACTGTATATGGTTAAGCAGAGGACACTTATGTTTTATCGCATGTTTGAGTGGTCAGATCTCATAGATTGTTTGATGGACACTATGCACCCTGGAAAGAAAAATATAGGCTATGATATCCATGTGTAAGAGGGAGTAAGATCGGTCAAATATCTTCTCTATCTATATGTACAAGAAGCTGAATATTGCTAAAAGTTGACTAGATCTCTGCTGTAAGTCAATATGTTTGCAGGCTGCTGTATGGAGCTATGAGGCTCCCATTGATTTAGTTTTGATTTTCAGAGAGAAGCTTGGCACCATTCCCTATATGAAGGTATTCTTGGCTGAAGATTGAGCTCCAGGAGTTCCTAGGGGCTTGGGGTACTTATTGATCTATGAGCGACCATAGGGTGAGTGGTTCACCTTCCCCTGTGATAGCCCATGATGGTTGACATGTGTGTAGGGTGAGTGGTTCACCTTCCCCTACTGTTGGTGACATATGCATAAAATGAGTGGTTCACCTTCTCCTATGGCATATGAGCAGGATGAGTGGTTCACCTTCTCCTGTGGATAACCCAGTGAGAGATGCATATAGGAATATATTGACATGTTGGTGGGACGTGGTTCATCCTTTCCCCACATGTAGGATGCTCATTCCCTACAATTGATAGTTGACATGTCGGTGGGATGTGGTTCGTCCTTTCCCCACGTGTAGATTTCTTCCTACTAGTGTTGTTTTGCATGCACTCGGTGTTTTTGCATGCATGTAGGAGGTGGTTCGTCCTTTCCCTACACTTGGTGTTTTGCATCCATGTAGGAGGTGGTTCATCCTTTCCCTACATATGGTTGTGATATGTGTTTGTAGGATGTGGTTCATCATTTCCCTACATATGATTGTGATGTGTGTTTGTGGGATGTGGATTCTCCTATCCCTATGTGTGATTCCGTGTAGGATGTGATATATTCTTTCCCTGCTGGTGTTCCTGCAACATCCTACCCATGTAGTCCGGGACACATGGGAAGTACCTCTCATATGGCCAATGATTTGGGAAAAGTGGTTAGGGACCATAGCACTACCGATGGATGCATCGCGTCCTGTCGTACTCCATATGCTAGGATGCATGGTGTTTATCTACTTGATTTGGGATCAATTCAGGTTCTACCTTCGGACTAACTTCTGTCAATGAAGAGTGGCAATGTCTTGTGACTCACTCTCGATCAATTCTTCTTTATTATTCACATCTTTGTTTAGCAGAGTAGAGTAGAGCATAGCAGAGATGGTTCAAGATGGCATGATGACCAATGGAAGCAGATGGATTGGCAGGTGGAATTCTCCCTAGTTGAGAGGGAGTGTTAAAATTGGCAACTAGAGCCAAATTCCACTTTGGTCTGCTCAGTTGATGGAGATTATAATTCCATTGAATTCCTCTTTTCAATCTAAATATTGTCAAATTTGGATCAGGAAAATAGTTGTTTATTCAAAAAGAAATTCTATAAATCATGATTTTATTTAGGCAGGAAATTTGAAAATTCAAATTTTGAATTTGCCTCCAAAATATCAAAGTCTGCTTCTCTTCTAAATTGTATATAAGGATTCTCTCCCAACCCATTTGAGGCATCGAAAATCTCTCTTGCATCTCTGAGGCAGCCGAGTGGGGATAATGGCTAAACGCATAGGTTGGGTCTGTTTTGAGTGAGTCTATTTTCTTGTTGTAGTGCCGAGGAAGCTATGGGTAGACTGTTGTTGGTTTCAAGAAAATCTTAGTAGAGATGTATTGGGGTTTCGTTACATGATTTCCCTCCTCACAATAGACCAATCTCCTTAGACAAGATGCCGAGCAGATCTGGGTTAGAAGATGCTTAATCTGGGCATTATTAACCCTCTCCCATAGACCAAGATCCATCATCAGGTCAGTCGTAGACCTGTGGATAGCTTAGAGCTACCTATTGTGTGAATCCTCTAGAGAAGGATTGTTGCAACTCCAAGGAAGTTGTTTCAATCAGGTCGCAACCCTATACAGGCTAGATATGGGGTCACAGTTATGTCACTACCATCAGGAAGTTGTGGAGGGCTGCATCTAGCCCTAACCAGTTGTGGAAAGTTATAACTATAGCTCTAACTAGCCTTAGATTGTGGACAATGACTTGAAAGGGGAAGCCGCAACCTTGTAATAATGTTTAGAGGAGTGCAAAGGGTATTTTGTCATAGGAAAAAAAACCCTAACCAGAACTCAATTCATATTTAAAGCAGGTCAGCACTGAGGAAAATATTTGACTACATTTTACCACTAATATGGACAAAATATGATTGTTGGTGTTTAAAGGCATAATTTTGGATCATGTCTTTGGCATTTGGACAATGATACTAGTCATCACCTTGGCAAGTCAATAATGTTTCTATCATCTCTCTCTCTCTCTCTCTCTCTGTTGTACATTTTATTTGAATAATAAGAAGAATTGTTCAAGGTTTTTTCCCATATTGGGGTTTTTCCCTGGCTTGTGCCATATTCTCTTGTTCTTTTGTCTTGGCTTGTCTTCAGCATTTCTCATTTATGTTCTTTCATTAGTTACTGTCATATATTGTTTAATGTAATTGATAATGGATTAATGGGCTCATGATTGAATGAAGTAACTATCCTAAGCAAAGAACATGTTTCCAGAATTAACACATTCTTTGTTTATTTTAATTTCTCTCGAACACCTATGTTGAATCCAGCAAGGGTGAGCTTTAAAAGTAGAGCCATATTGCAACAATTCAAGAGAGATTTAGTCACTGTGCTTTTCAGAATTCTTGTTTTTCTGGAGAATTCCAAATCAAACCCATAGACATGAAAAGAAAACCTTGAAAACAACAAAACGAGCAGAAATAAATGAAATGCATGCCAAGCAAACATAATCGTTAATGAAATGTATGTGTTTTTATCATGGAAACAGGGGCATTTCGAACATGTTCTGAGTTTCAAAGCATATAGAGGTGTGGACAGAAGAATTATCCAAACTTTTAATAAAATATTTAATCGTAGATGTATAAATCTTATTAATAGACAGGGAATTGAATACCTAAATTTCAGAATGATAACTCTCGAGAAACAATTATCGATCCATATCTACACAATGATGTTTCTCATATCGAGAAAATTGGCTAACATGCAAATTTCCTTCAAATTGAAACTCTAGGAATGCATATGATTCATCAAACAGTTGATCATGCAAAGAAGGGAGTAACAAATCCTATGACATCATGCAAAGTTAATGAGCAGTAATTATTACAGTCGTATGCAATCTTGGATGGACAAATCCTGTAGCAGCTTATGTCAACACTTACATGTGTTTGAACTTTGAAGGTACCGCTGATTTGTAGGTACCCAAATTCTTGTTCAACCCATCAGTGATAGAAAACCCAGCCTATGAATGTTGGAATTTTAATGTTTCATTATTTTGCATGATAACTAAGCATAGCAAAAGAAAACATTCTATTGGTGAAGTTTTAAGGTCATTGCACTGGATCAATGATTTCAAATAGCACCCTCATTTTGCACATGCCATAGTAGGGTAGGAAAGGAATAAACTCCTTTGAGCAACAATGTGGCATGAATAAGCTCCCTTGATCACTAAATTTGATTTCATGTTGTCATAAATAGAGGACTTGTCTTTTGCTTTGTAAAAGACAAAATTGTGTGGTGCTTTTACTAGAAGGGGAGGCCATTCCCATATATACATGACAAAATTCTAAGACTCTCATGCACTCCCAAGAAGAGAACATCTCTGAGTTGGAGCCTGTGTTACCCCCTGTTTTGGCATAGGGTTAACACTAGGGAATTATCAAGAGTTAACCAATTTGATGTTGGGAGGTTGGATATAGAAATGTCAGCTTAGAGCTATGTTGCTTGGAGGTTGGATATAGAAATGTTGGCTATGGTGAAGGATAAAATTGTTAAGGTCTTCTCCGTGATGAAGAATATGCTCACAGTGGTCTTTGTGAGGAGTCGCTGAAATTGTTGCTCAGAATGGTCTTTGTGAGGAGTCGCTCGAATTGTTCAATCAGATGCAACAGAATGGGATGAAAGTGGATAATTTCACCTTTTCCACTTCTTTTGCAGCATGCACTAGTTTAGGATGCAATTCCATATAATCATCATTAAAGTTGGGCTGGACTCAAATATCTTGGTGGAGAATGCTCTTGTTGACCTATATGCCAAATTATATTATTGACCCGTATGCCAAATGTGACAGCATAGAAGAGGCATGCTTAGTCTTTGATAATATGTTTTAATAGAGGGACTTTTCCTGAAATGCAATTATTACTAGATATGTTGAACATGCTTATGGTGAGGAAGCACTACATGATCTCAGTGGGTTATGAACCTACCCTGTTGATGTTGAAGGATGAATGAGATGGAGTGGAAACAAATAGGGAAGGTGCATCAGCAAGCTGCAAATAATCTGGAATTTCCTTTGGATGAGAATTTGAAACTATAGAAAGGCTCATAATTTGGACATGCATTCAGGATTGCAAAAAAAGAGCAACAAAAAGTGCAGAAGGAGTTGAATACACAGTTTATTGTTTTAGAAACAAGAAACAATAGTATCAATTTCCCAAATGCAAAAAAAAAATGGCTTAGGGAGCAGTGGTATCAGCTCCATAAGTGGCAAAAGAGAGTAAACATCAAATAGTTGAGAAAGAGCATTTGATGAAAGAATATGTAGATTCCTTTGGGTCTATGGAAAATTTACTTCTTGCATTCACGTGAGATAAATGGTTTCGACAATATTCATTTAATAATCTTGAAGTTTCTTTGAAGAATCTCATAAGTGTTATACAAGCAACTCATAAGTCTCAAAAAAAAATTATTGATCGAGGCCCTGAGGGAAAGTATGTTGTTTTGGGCGAATATGACAAATATTTAACCGAGATGGCTAGGCAAGAACCTAAGTGTGGCATCATTTTATGTCTATGGAGCATCAAAGAGTGCCCCATGGAAGGAACATCATCCTAGAATTCTCTATGGTGTGAGTACAAGCATGTTAAGATAATTTCAAGAATGGATTCCTAAGAACTCTCCTATGGTGATTCTATCTCAAGCATGATCCTATGTTGGGAGAAAAAACCTTGGTGAATTCACTACTAACACAGTTTTGCATAGCTTTAATTGAATCTTGGTCAAAATCTTACACTCTTGCCTGATTTCTCCACTTTCTAGGTTGAGTCTATCAACTTTTCTTTTAGCTTTTGAGATCCCATTTTCATTTGATCTATGATGCCATCTTTCAATCTATACATTTCATTCAACTTGAGATCATCAATCACAAAAACAACATCAACTATAGTCAATATAATCCTTTATCTACTTTTCCCATGCCTGAAAGGTCAAGCCACACAGGGCAAAATCCATTTTAATGTTTATTTTCCACTTGTTTCATGCTAAATAAAATTCACATATGAAAAGAAAGATGTGTTTACAACATCCTAGATTAATGACACCAAAAGAAAAAATACACTCCACTAGTAACCATAAAATTTTGATAGGGCAGCAAGAAATTACAATTATGATAAAAGGCAAAGAAAGAAGGATCGAAAACAAAGAAACAGTTAAAATAGTGAGCAAATGAGAATGCTATTAAGCCTAATTTATCAACCTAGGACACCCCAAGGTAAGATTGGTTCACTAGTGAGGTCAGAAGAGTTTATCCCAACCACTAGGTTTCATTGTCAGTATGGTCCGTGCCACCCAAATGGCATAACACGAAAGCCGTAGGCCATTTTGGCAGAAAATTTACCATTCAGACCCATCACATAAGCCAATAGAAGTCCCTCATGGGAATGTTTCTTGCAATGATTCCTATAATTAAACAATAAAAATAAAATGTTGTTAGCTACCTCTTGAGTGGATTTAGTAGACTCTAGAAGCATCTCCTCTAGAACAGAGCCTTAATCCTGCTCGTCTGAGTGCGCCGTCATCTCTTGAGGATCCAATTTCTTTGCTTTGAGACTCTTGGGAATATGGGTCCAGGTAAATCTCGGGCCCTTTTTGAGGCAAATCCCAGGCCCGTTTTGGGTCTCTCAAATTTTTAGGGATGACTGGATCATCACAATCCATATGTGCTAGAGCATTTGGCTTGTGACCACATATGATCTTAGGAGATTTGATTTCCTTGTTGTAATCAATGTATTCTTGCTCTCTTATCTACTTCTTCACTAATTTTTGAATTGGAAAGGCACATGTCATCGTCTTCTTTGGTGAAGCCATTGTTGCCCATGCCTTTAGCTTAATATTCCTCCATGGAATCTTGAACATATAGCCTATTGAACACCTAGTTTTGCTTGTCTAGAAGTATCTTGAAGCGGAAAAGGGAGATGGAGGCTTGGGGATGGGCCATCACCCAAGAATGTGGTGAACCTTGTGAAAATTCCCTCTGTAGAACGAAATCACCACGATTAGAGGAACCGAGAATCCAATCTCTTGATTCAACCAAATGTATCATATCATACCTGCGACGGCATGGCTGCGCTTTTCCTTCCCAAGACACACACCTTGCAATGTGAGGGAAATAAACGAGGGAAATGAACAACTTTGATATTTGAAAGACAGATATCCATGAAATCTTGAACTTAAATGAAATGCATAAACGAGAGAAATGAACAATTTTGATATTTGAAAGACAGATATCCATGAAATCTTGAAATTAAATGAAATGCATGAACAAGTGTTTTTGTGCTCTCATTGATGCTCCCCTAAGCTTTCCAACCATCTTTGTGCTCAAGTTGTTACCAAACTTCGTTGGGTTTATGTGTTCCCTTCAGAGTTGTTCACAGTTGGAGGATGGAAAAGCGCCCATGATTTGGGCCTGCGTGGTTCTTTTGTTGTGGAGTGGGGCAGTTTCACCAAATCCCTGATTGTTAATGGTATTACACTATCTGAGGAGGATTATTCTTTTGAATGGGCCTGGAACTCCTCGTCCAAGCATGTCACAGCTCGCCATGCCTATTGTGTTATATCATAAAGATACCCTTTGCAAAGGGTTAGTTGGTGGCATTCAAAATTATGGGATTAGCCTATTGCCCCTAAACTAAAATGTTTTATCTCACTTGCCTTAGAGAATTGTATTCAAACTTGGGACTGCCTATTGCGGAAAATTTTTCATGGGCCAAATGTATGTGTTCTCTGCACAAAAGATTCAAAAAATTTCAATCGTTTATTTTTTAAGTGTGCCTTTTCCAGGTCCCTCTGGTCATATATCTTAGGGGTATTACAATTATAGGTTAATGGCTAGATTTTTCCACTGGACCATTGCCTTCTTTGGTGTGATCAAAATGGGGGAAATTATAAAGCACTATACATTTTCATTGCATGGGGTATTTGGAAAGCCCGAAATAATCTCATCTTTGAAAGCAGACCCAAAGATATCACTGTAATCATGGGCCAAATTTTGGGATTCTTTTCGGATTATGTCAAGCCTTGGAAGTCTCCCAGAAGTCAATCCTTCTGCCTTCCACCTAGTTCTCTATTTGAAAATATTGGCTTCTTTGATGGAGTGTATCAAGACAAGGTTTACGAAGGGGAAGCCACCATTTTCCTTCCTGGCAATGTTTCTTTTTACATATGGTTGACTGCAAGTGCAGGGACAAATACTAAAGAAAAAGTGGTGGATGCTTGGGCACTATTATTTTTTGTAGCCTCTTTGAATATATCCATTATGCATGTTTTTGTCGATTCAAAGTGTGTGGTGTATTGGTTGTCTAGAAAGGGCCATCTGAGGATCCTCTCACTGAAGCACTGGATGGAATGCATTCAAAATCTCAAAGGTTTCTTTCAAAATTTGTTCTTCGAGCACATTTTGAGAGAATGGAATCAACAGGCAGACCTCTTGTCCAAAAAAGCTTTGCAAGTGGAGGATCGTTGCATTTTTTTTTAAGAAAGAAGAGGTAGAAGCAATTTAACAGTTTTTCTTGATTATTTTAAGTTGTTGCTCATTCTATTCTATTAAAATTGGCAACTAGGGCCAAATTCCACTTTGGTCTACTCAGTTGATGGAGATTATAATCCCATTGAATTCCTCTTTTCGAGAGGACCAAAATCAATCTAAATATCGTCAAATTTGGATAAGGAAAATATTTGTTTATTCAAAAATAAATTCTATAAATCGTGATTTTATTTAGGCGGGAAAATTGAAAATACGAATTTTGAATTTGCCTCCAAAATATCAAAGTTGGCTTCTCTTCTAAATTGTATATAAGAATTCTCTCCCAACCCATTTGAGGCATCGAAAATCTCTCTTGAATCTCCGAGGCAACCAAGTGGGGATAATGGCTAAACACAGAGGTTGGGTCTGTTTTGAGTGAGTCTATTTTCTTGTTGCAATGCTGAGGAAGCTATGGGTAGACTATTGCTAGTTTCAGGACAATCTCAGTAGATGTATTGGGGTTTCGTTACATGATTTCCCTCCTCCATATAGACCGAGCTCTTTAGATAGGATGTTGAGCAGATCTGAGTTAGATGATGCTTAATCTGGGCATTATTAACCCTCTCCCACAAACCAAGATCCATCATCAAGTCAGTCGTAGACTTGTGGATAGTTTAGAGCTGCCTAGCATGCGAATCCTTTAGTTAAGTATTGCTCCAACTCCAAGGAAGTTGTTTCAATCAGGCCGCAGCCCTATACAGGCCAGATCTGGGGTCACAGTTATGCCACTGCCATCAGGAAGCTGCGGAGGGCTGCATCTAGACCTAACCAGTTGTGGAATTTTGTAACTATAGCCCTAACCAGCCTTAGATTGTGGACAATGACTTAAAAGGGGGAGCCGCAACCTTGTAATAATGTTTAGAGGAGTGCAAAGGGTTTGTTTTCATATGACAACAAACCCTAACCAGAACTCAGTTCATATCTAAAGCAGGTTAGCACTGAGGAAAAGCTTTGACTACATTTGACCACTAATCTGGATAGGATAAGATTGCTGATGTTTAAAGGAAGAATTTTTAATCATGTCTTTGGCATTTGGACAGTGATACTAATCATCACCTTGGCAAGTCAATAATGTTTCTATCAGCTCTCTCTCTCTCTCTCTCTCTCTCTCTCTCTCTCTCTCTCTCTCTCTGTTGTACATTTGATTTGAATGATAAGAAGAATTTTTCAAGGGTTTTCCCCATTTTGGGGTTTTTCCCTCGCTTGTGCCATATTCTCTTGTTCTTCTATCTTGGCTTGTCTTCAGCATTTCTCATTAATGTTCTTTCCGTTGAAAAATGTAACTAGGTCGATCTTCATGTTGGCTATGTAATTATGTATTTATGAAAAGAAGAAGACAAAGATAATAAAGTGTATTTTTGGTGTACTTGCTTCATGGGTTTCATGAGAAATATTTTATTAAGTAGATGGACTTATTCTTGATGTTCACTAGGTTTGAGTTAAGTGTCAAATCTACTCTAGCTATATGCTCCAGGATCTTGTGAAAGAAGCTCACAATAGTCCTCAATGAAATGATGAAAGACAAGCCTCAAAATGCAAGAAATGAAGTACCTCATCAACACTAAGATAAACATTATCTAGTCGGCCTCACTCATAGCTATATGGTCGGCTTGCTCAAGGGGATGTGCCCTATATATATATACACACACACACATATGGTATGCGGTCATAACTGAAGAAATCAATGTGGATACCTCTGAGTATACAGTTCGGATATCTTCTGAAGCTTTTGGATAGGTTCCACAATTCGGATACTTATCACAATTTGGATTCTACGTCAGTGCATATGGAGAAAAAGGCGTGGTTAAGGTCTGTGATATGATGCGAAGAAGGAAGACTATTTAGCGAACATAAAAGAGCTTTAGTATATCTCTGTCTTGGGTCTTAACATATTGGTTAAGTTCTACAGCGTGATAAAGGTCTCTGCAAGGAGTGCAGAGAGAAGACATTGTTACAGTGTAAGATATACACGGCGTAAAAGAAGTCCAGCTCAACCATGATACAGTCATGGTGATGATTAGTACAAAGATGATGTTCAGTAGAAGGTCTCGGTGATGGGATATGCTACATGGTGCTACATGGTGCTACAAAGGAGGATGATTGTGTCTTGGTCTAGGTGAGGCAGTTTAGGTCAAGGTTTGTCATGGTCACTGTAGTCATCAGGTGAAGAATCTATAACAAGAGATTTGCAAGTTTTCCCCTCAAGAGGAGGGGTTTTAGCCCTGGCTTAGAGCCTAACTATTGTGTCACGGATGTTATTGTTTTTTATGGTTGTTTGATGTTTTAAACGCAATCATAATAATTAACGAAGATGATAAGTAAGAAGTAACTCAAACAACTATCATGTATGATAATTTTCATTAACTCTTGCCCTACCTAATTCTCAACACTTTCGTTAGTTACTGTCATATATTGTTTAATGTAATTGATAATGGATTAATGGGCTCATGATTGAATGAAGTAACTATCCTAAGAAAATAACATGTTTCCAAAATTAACATGGAATCAGAGCACAGGAGAGAACAATCCCAAGCTCAAAGAGATTGCAATCACTCAGAAGCATCTGAAGAATTTCATTGGTACCTCTATTCCTCTGTGTTAGGGATCAAGAATGTCAAATCTGTGGTATTTTCTTAAGGCCTTCTACTAGCCCTAATCAGTGGACATGGTCTCCAATCCAAGAGCAACTCAAATATCATGAGAAAAAGTTGAAAGTCATCAAGGTATGTTCCAGTAATATATTTTCCAAGAATTATTTATCAGTCCCATTCATATTGTATCTTCATTATATTTGAAGCAGAGTTTCTCGACCATAAAATCACAGTCCTGGGCATAACACATGGATACCAAATCCTAGGTCTTCTAAGCATGATCACTATGATCACTGTTTGTATCAGCAGTTCAGTATTCTCTTTAGTTTGACTCTTTTAGTGTGCCTTTAAGAATACTTCGTTTTGAAGATAGAAATCCTCTGTGATAAGGTCTTGCCGCTATGGTTCCCTGCTTGAAGGGTTAAAGTAATTGTTTGGAAAAATCATATCATCAACAGGCTGTGTTTCTCTGTGATCCTTGAATGGATTTCATCCTCTAAGAATTATCACTGTGACAGGGAAATCTCTTTCCTAGTGCAGTATCATATATGGTATCACTCAGTTAGCTCGGTTCCTCTGAAGAAGGCATTGCTCAATCTCTTATATCCCGGTTCCTACTAGTTTACTCTCAATTGAAACAGCCCCACAGTCTATGTGAACATCTTGTATGGTTCTCCCTTTGCAATCTCAAGTTCTCAACACGTGAAAAGTATGGCTGCACCATATATATATATACAATTTATGGCAATCAGGGTATAGGTTCGGGATATTATAAACATCGTCTCAGGCATGTAAGCTGATCTATATTTACTCCCGTTATGACTCTGAGTAATCATATATTCTACAGTAAGTGTGTCCTCCTGTCCCTCTTCAATATAATTTTCAATTGGCATGACATCATATTTTCAGGCAGACCATTATTAATATACATACGTTCAGTCAGCCTTGAAAGAAGAATTGAGATATGCATTGCTTTTCAAATCAGTTATGGCATTCTGTCAAATTTTTTGGAAGTTCTGATGATAAGGCTTGCTCCCAATCTAAGTGGTGGAAAATTCATGGCCATAGATTGTATGTTGACAATATTCTCCATACAAAAGGAGGCTAGCAAAGGAGTCATAGGACAATGAATCATCAAGGCTCATCATTATTGTGGATAATAGAATAAAAAAGCATCTATACAGAATATATGCCTCTGTATGAGACCCTTGATTTTCTCAATCCACATCAACTCATACACTTCTTAGCCAACCTGTTAAAGTTTCTTTTAGTTACAGCGGGTACACACTGAGTATAGACTTTTTTGGGTTACATTCGTAAGCAAGATAGCTTCTCGCATCAATCTGTGGAGATGTTTTCATTTTGTTTAATAGAATTAATCTTCGTTCAGAGCAGAGGTTCAACTAGATTCATGTCAGTCACATAAGTCCTGCGTCTCTCAAAGGTAACGAACTTGGAAGTTTGAAAGATCTGAAATATAAGTCTGCACAGCAGAGATGCTTGGTTATACCAGCTCCTCTATGGCACTTCTATGGTCTCCTTCCCATCGTGCAATATGCACGATACCAAGTCAGTCTAAGAAGAAGAGATAGGGATTCTACGGCAAAAGAAACTACAACACATTTGAAGCTTTCAATCTTGAAGAACTGCTTGGAGAAAAAGTGCATGGAACTTTGGAACAGTTCTACCGCTGTGAGCAGAGGTGCCTCAATAAATAGTAAAGATCGAAATCTTGAGTTTATACGACATTCATTAAGATTCATTTTCGAAGAGTAGCAAACAGAAATCATTGCAATTTCATATACCCTAAAAAATCAAATTACATTTTCATTCAGGAGGATTTAGAGAAAGTGTGTACATACGTGGTCGAACTTTAAGGTAACAAGAGCGATGTCTAAGGAGAGGCCAAAAGTAAAAGCAATTGAGGAACCAGATCCATGGAAGAATAAAAAATCCCCCCCATAGAAGGAATTGCGAGCCCTCTTCAAAAATCGTCCAGATGGGTGATTCTGAGAGCGTCATCAACAGTGGGCCACCATATCATGACCATGTAATCTGCTTGCCAAGTGATTCATCATACATTTCTTTTTCTTGTCATTTGAGGTTAGGGTCGAGTTGGGTTAAGCTTGTGCAGAAAAAGAGCTTGAAACTCGTTCAATGAACTTGCACAACTGATAGATCAAAATCCCGACATGAAAGCACGGTGATAAAATTGAAACAGAGTAGTTTACATAGTTAGTTTTATGAATTAAATAATTTATTTGCTACTGGCAGGAATCATAGGGCGGGACATCGTGATTAAAATGAATGAATATGCTTTGAAATTATGCTGTTAAAATTTGACCAAGGGAAATAAGGGTATAATAAAATAGGATGTGTAGTAATTACTCAAATCACCATTATATATTTAAACTATTAAAGTGACACATTTTTATGAGTAAAATTATAAAATACTATGAAATAATTTAGCATAGGAATTATGGCTAAAACATTTAGGAGTTAGAATAGAGTTTTTAAGTGATCACAATAAAAATAATACATATTAGAGATATATACATGGATCATATATATCAAGTTAAAGTGATTTCTAAAGAAACATCTTCCTACACCTAGTGTCTTAGATGGCCAAGGTAAGGTGTCGTCAAACCAATTATACAGTCATTTGTATATCTTAATTGGAAAATTATTAATGTCACAAGAATCACAAGGGTTGATATGTCAATCAAAATTTAAAATTATCCTGTAAAAACTCATATAGAAAGTGGGGTAACGGGTCCTATGACATCCAACCTGTGATTTGCAATGGGAAATCCTCAACAGTCTCTTTGCAGAAATAATGTCTCATTAAGGGGTTCAATAAGAGGTACAAGGCCCCACCAATTTGATAGTTGAAGAAGTTTGAATATTGGCTTGTCAATTTTGGCCCTAAGTAGGCAAGGCAACATGGAAGGAGGTGATCTAAATCCAAGGACCTCCCTCATAAAAACAGTTAGACATATATTGAAAGAAAGTAGATAATGACAATCTAAATCTTGATAAAAGAAAATAGAACATCCCTTGAATCCCATAATAAATGGAGCATCTACATATGAGGTGATCCTCTAACTCAATGTTGTGTATATGGCAAAGCTAGAATATGTTATTGAGAAGAGGAATATCATGATTTCATTAGTTTCAACTAGACACTAATGTAAACCCACTTTGAAACCACCAAGGGGGGTCTGAAGGGCAACATCTAGTGCTCTAGTGTGTATGAGGGTTAAAAAATAAGGCCCCCTCTTATTTGCATGAAGTGTTCCTAGTACAAATCCATCTTAGTGTCAAGGCCATGAAAAGATGAAGTTCAAGTACTAAATGTATTGTTTATAAATAACCTCTTCAACAACTTGACATAGACATATAATGATGTCATTTACATTGGAGGTGTATGTCACTTGAATCATGTTACAACTTTAATCGCTCCCCCACAAAAAGGTGTTATGCTCCCTTGTGATGATGCATCAACCCTAATGGAGAACAATCTCGTGATGTAAAAGAAATTTAAACATGATGTAACTTTAATAGTGCCCTACATTCACCCCTTGGCTCACCACTCATGGAAAATGTGAGGCTATTTCAAGCATTGATGGGGATAATATCATTTTATTTTCTCTTGTGTATAGTATTCTACATTGACACAATTGTGTTTTTTTAGCAAACAAAATATTTGTATCAAGGGTTAGCTCCTTGTGCATTAGGGTTGAAGAGGTTGTGTCATTGTGAGTGATCTATTCATTGCCAACTCCTTATGTGGGAGAGCACTACAAGCTCCATGTCAACATGAAGTGTAGATATTGTGAGCAATTCTTATTGAGGTTTTGAAAATTATCCAGTTGTTCTACATTTGGTATACATGTTAATAAGGGCATTACCCACAAACACACACCCTCAAGACCAACACCTAGTTCTCTAAAAATCAAATGGTACCAATATTCTTAGTTAAAGGTGAAGGATTCTCCTAAGAGGTTATTTTGTTGGTTTGATGTGTTGTTTTTTTCCTTGGATACTAAGTGGTGAAGGGCTTCAAGGGTTAAGAGTTAAGGGCCAAGGCTTGGGGGGAAAGGGATTTAGGGGTTAAGGGCTTAATAATTAAGGGATTTAGGTGTTAGGGGTTAAGGGATTGGGTTTTAAGGTGTTTAGGGGTTATGAATTAAGGTTTAAGGGTCACGAGTTAAGAGAATAAGGGGTTAGTGCTTAGGGGGTTCATGGATTCTACGTTATGAGTTAATGGCTTAAGGTTTAATGCATCAAGGGGTTGATGGCTTATGAGTTATGAGTGTAGGGTTAAGAGATTATGGCTTTGGGGTTAAGGGATAGGGAATTTAGTGGTTATGGGTTAATGGCTTATTGGTTGTGATAATGGGGCCCCTAATCCCCTTATCACCACTATCGGGGGTTCCTCTTTCAATTCCTCTTGTTACCTTCCCTCCAAGCCCCCTAGCCCCTATGAAATTAGGTCTTAATCCCCCTTCTCATTCTCTAATGTGTGGATTATAGATCTTATTAAATCATGCTTGGACATCCCACTTCTACCCATCCATGCTACATGTGTGTCCCCTAGTCCTATTCAATACACCACAAAATACTCCTCCCACCTTTTCGGTCATATCATTCAACTTATCTTAACAATGTGGGTGAAATTGGTGTTTCTGTTGTAAAGTGAACAGAGAAAAAATTTACTTGTTTTCTCTTTTGAGAAGATGTAGAAATTGATTGTCATGATTGGAATGTGCATGCATCAATCTACATTGGGTTGTTTTTCGAGCTTAGACATGAATAATCATTTGTTCATACTCCATACTATCGATGGAATCTAGTATCACAAATGTATCGATGGGAAGTTTGAGAGATTCTTTTGAAAGCTTGTGTGTTGTGGTGTTTAGCTCCTGGAGAATGTGTGTGAAAGATAGCTAGTCCAAATAGTTGGGGGGATCTATGATATCCTATAGGATGGGATGTAGGTAGATGTTTTCTATCATGAATTATTGACCCAATTGATCATGATTTTTTAATCCTCCATGTTCTATAGGGATTTGACTCTTTTGATGGATGTAATTTCCAGTAGTGTACAAAGAGCAATGGAATCAACTCGGTTTTTGGAGCCTTAACTTTGGGTATACCTTACTTTCTCACTATAAGACTGGAAGAGGAAGAGTACCACACCCACTTTGCAACTAGGTGGGATAACTTGTGCAACACCATCAAAGAAGTCACAAGGGCATCCAAGAGGGAGTGGAGAAATTACCATAATCCATTATTTTTGTGGTTTAGGATGAATCTTGTCTTCTAAACACTATTTTTTATCAATTCAATTGTGATCTTTGTTAGAATTTCTCGTGAACAAAATGTGTTGTTGTTCCAATCCCACTAGACATTGCTGATTAGAATGCATGGGAAACCTTTATAATAATCTTCCATGATATTGAGTAAGTAAGTTTTGAAATTTTATTCCAAGTTTTAGATACGACCACGAGCCTATCATGTTCAATTTTGCAAGGGTGGTGGTGATCATGACCTGCACTGTGTTGGGAGAGGAGATAAATAAGTGTGAAGAAATATCATCATATGACTTGCTTAAAGGATAGATGTTGGGTTGATTCGTAAACTATCATGGATATTTTTCGTGAACAAAATGTGTTGTTGTTCCAATCCCACTAGATATTGTTGATTAGAATGTTTGGGAAACCTTTTTAATAATCTACCATGATGTTGTGTAACTAAGTTTTGAAATTTTCCAAGCTTAGATAGGACCATGAGCCTATCATGTTCAATTTTGCAAGGGTGGTGGTGATGACCTGTAGTGTGTTGGGACAAGAGATAAATAAGTGTGAAGAAATATCATCATATGACTTGCATAAAGGATAGATGTTGGGGTGATTCGTAAACTATCATGGATATTTCTCTTGAACAAATGTGTTTCTATTCCAATCCCACCAGATATTGCTGATTAGAATGCATGGGAAACCCTTTTAATAATCTTCCATGATGTTGTGTAACAAAGTTTTGAAATTTTCTTCCAAGCTTAGATAGGACCACAAGCCTATCATGTTCAATTTTGCAAGGGTGGTGGTGATGACCTGCACTGTGTCGGGACAGGATATAAATAAGTGTGAAGAAATATCATCATATGACTTGCATAAAGGATATATGCTGGGGTGATTCGTAAACTATCATGGATATTTATCGTGAACAAAATGTGTTGTTGTTCCAATCCCACTAGATATTGTTGATTAGAAAGCATGGGAAACCTGAATAACAATAATCTTCCATCATGTTGTGTAACTAAGTTTTGAATTTTTCTTCCAAGCTTAGATAGGACCACGAGCCTATCATGTTCAATTTTGCGAGGGTGGTGGTGATGACCTACATTGTGTTGGGACAACTAGAGATAAATAAGTGTGAAGAAATATCATCATATGACTTGCATAAAGGATATATGTTGGGGTGATTCGTAAAAAATCATGGATATTCCACTAGATAGTTCATCATAACAGAACAGATAAAACTATATTTAAAAATGAATGAATAAGAGTTTGTGACAGGAAGTGTCAGTGAGTTTCAGGTGTGCTAAGGAGGGAGTGACGTCAAGGTATGCTAGGCAATGTTAAGGCATGCTAGAGGCCAGGGAAATGTGCCAAGATGTGCCAGGTGCCAGGGTGTGCCAATGCATGCGAGGGCGGAGTGTTTGGGAGTGCCAAGGAAAAACAAGGGAGCACTAGTGTCAAATGCATGGAAATGAATGAATAAGAGTGTGTGACAGGGAGTATCAACGAGTTCTAGGTGTGATGAGGAGGGATTTTAAAGGTATGCAAGTTAGTGCTAAGGAATTCTAGAGTGCCAGGGTGACATGCTAGGATGTGCCAAATGCTAGGGTGTGTCAATGCGTGCTAGGGAGTGCCATGGAAACACAAGGGAGAACTAGTTCAAAATGCATGGTAATGAATGAATAAGAGTGTCTGATAGGGAGTGTCAGTGAGTTTCAGGTGTGACAAGGAGGGAGTATCAAGGTTACATGTTAGGAAATTCCAAGGTATGCTAGAGTGTCAGGGCATGTCAAGAAGTGTTAGTGTGCAAACCCTTCTTCATTATATTACAAACTACAATACAACAGGCTAGAGCTCTTGTACCATGGATCGTGACCCTTTATAATCACACTGATACAAGGAATAAAACTAGGGATTGGTGTTAATCCTTTGACAACCAATCTATCATGAACAAGACAACACTTGACCTACTTATTGATGGTGGCCACACACAACCCTTTCAATCCACAAGTTTAATGAGAGCGCCACAAGTTTAATGTTTGGAGAACAAGGGGCCACCCCCTTGTCCAACACTTTTGATGGGTCCCATGCATCATTATGGCACTCATGGACCCCATTATACCTCCTAGAAGGCCCTAAGACATGAGTTGACCTCTTATGAGGCTTATTATTCCATGTATGAGATAGTTTGGTGGGATTGTCACCAAAATTTAGGGTTACTTGCATATTATTTTATGTTTAGGGGATAATGTAGGCCCATCAGCTAATTCGATCAACTCCTAATAAATGTATAAATAGGAGTTAGTTGGATTCATTTGTATCATCACTCGATTTGGGATCTCTCTATCTTTAGAGAACTTCACATTTTTCCTTGGAGGACTATTTTGGATGATGGATGCATTTTGATGTATGGATTTGGGCTATTTTTATCTTGGAGATTTGTTTTTGCAAATGTGAAGTTGGTTGGATATACTCTCTAACATTGTGAGTGAAAATTTAACACTATTATTGTTGTTGTTGCATACTATTGAATTTCGCTATAACTAGGGTTAATTGCTGCATGATGGAAATGTGGAATTATGTGTCTATTTATCTTATTTAATGTATGGGCCATTGTTGGATGAATGAAATACTGTAGAGATCATTTTATCTCAATAAAATTTCACCACTTGTATGAAGTATAAATGCTTGAAGGTCACTTTTCGTTTTCCTCTAACATTGGACGAAGTTGACTTTCTGGGCCTCCATGGTCAAGAAACTGAATTATTGTTCATTATCACCCCTAACTCCATATCCCCAAGTGAATTATTCACTAGTACCTCAAAAAGGGTGATGATAGCCCCCCCTCCCCCCCCCCCCTTTTTCACAATTTTCCATTTTTCCCTAGGTCTAGCCCCATTAGGTAACCTAGGGCATCAATTTCCCAAGAATATAGCTAGAGGAAAACTTTGATCTCCTAGAAGCAACTACATTGGTGGGTGCCTTCACTCTCCTCATAATTTGGGCCAATTCCGACGATGGAATCTTCAGATACTTCAAGCCCTAGCTCTAGGATCAAGTTTTGCATAGGTGTTCCCAAGGCTAGAACCTAGTAGGATCAATTTGACCCATCGAAGTAAAAAATATTGCCTAATCCTTTCCACTCACATTTTCCAAGATAGGAACATCATTGGTTGCTAAATTCCATCCCCGAACCTGGGTTGGGTCCACTTGGCCCCATGTGGTCCCGTTTGGTGTCAAAGACCTTTCATCAAGGACCATTTGGGAATCCAATTTCCCAAAGGATTTTAGGGATTGGTAACTTCCTTTATAAGTCTTATTCTTCTCCCTCAACCCTTCGATCCCCCTCCTCTCTCCCTAGAAGATCAAGTCCCTTGCTTAAAAGGCAAGCATGTCCCACTCTATATCCCATCTTAGGGAAAGGGATTCTAAGGTCACTTCCCACCTATTCATTGACCTATAATATACGAGTGACTTCCTAAACTACCAGGACTCCTCCCATCGGCGAAATTTCGTGAAGAGCAAGGAGCCTTAGCTATGGTGACAATGGGCTAAGCCTCCACCATTTCCCTTGTCCTAGCTGTTTCCCTCTTAGGAACCCATTTTAGGTCCACTAATAGTTTGAGTGGTAACAAGTTGTTCACAACTCCATTTGTAAACAACTCTTTGGTATGCCCACTTTTTCCATACTACAGCTCTAAGATGAGAAGTATAGGGCTATGGAGGTTTCCCTTCTTCTCACTGAATTGATCCTCTACAATATATTGAAATAGGGCTAGTTGGTTGGCCCACTTGACTGCTACTTTAGTCCTTCAAATTATGCACATCCTTAGGCTCTATACACCTGCCCTTCTACCAATCTTGTTTTCCTTCACAAGTACAAGAGTTAGGGCTCTTCTTTGACAGTCACCTAACAACCCTCCAACTATACTTGGACTACCATCAATCTTCCCAACCACAATCAATTATTTTTATTGATCTAGGGCTCACAATATTGTCTTCATCTAGGGCTCTTCAAATCTTCCACATAACAATGGTTTGAGTCCTCTCAAAATCATTGTTCTTGTGTATCGACAATTTGATCTTTGTTGTCCAATCTATGAATAAATCTGAACTACTCCTCTTATCATCCTTCTAACAATTTGTAGATGACTGAACTAGGGTCACAAATCAACCACTAATAGTCCATTGACTAATTTTTTATAGGCTTCTTCAGATATCTGTTTAAAAATCCATGGATAGTCCACCAAATCAACTCCTCTACATGTCAATCCATTCTTCACATGGCACATTTCTTCTGCATGCTCAATCTTCTACTTAGGTTCCACCCTCCTTTGGATCTGTTATCTCCACACATACTGAATTTACAAACCATCTTCCAGATCTGTGGTCTATATTTCAGAAATAAACCTCGCTTTAAGGGTCACAACTGCTCTTCTTCTATGCAATTTTTTCACAGTCTTAAGGGCATACCTTATGAACTAAACATGCTAGGAAACTATCCTAACTAGGGCACTATACTTATGTAATTCTAATTGTTGTAGAACAAACCCTATCCACCCATAGAAAAAACCACGACTCTTGCCTCCATAAGAGACTCAACCTAGCTCATATGGATCCATAGATTTTGGGCATTTCTTTGACTGAATCTTGTATTGAACTTCAGATCTCAATTTCAACCCTCAAACTAGGGTTAGCTCAGTCAATATTACGCCTACGTGTACTTCTGTTTTGGCTCTAAATTACAGTGCAAGCCCTCCTCCATTTATGTTTGTCTTTATAACCACTGCAAGACAAGATCGTATCAATCCTCTCTTCTATTTCATGTATAAAATCTAACCAACGGGATTCAATTTGATCTTGTAATGTACTAAAACAAGATATTGAATCCTTCCTACAAACACGATCGCACAGTCACATATAAGTAAGAGAAAGAAATTATCAATTGCACAACAAAAGATGTATATGGGGAAAGCAACTGCTCAAAAACCCTCTATCTCTATTGTGTATTAAGTCAAGGAATCATGAAACAATACAATTCTTAATCTCTCTTGAGATTCTCCAGTACTCTGCCAATTGTCTCCTGCTGATCTAGGCAAAATCGGTCTAATACTTAGCCAATTCTCAGCCTTCCTTCAGCCTGCCTTGCTCACACAATTCCTATGGAATTATCTCCATATTAATTAGGAAAATCAACCTTCCTTGATTGCGCAATCCATCATGGCATCCCAATGACTTTATAATTGCACATGGGAAATTTTCTATAAATACAACTAATAGTTATGTTCCTTTGAACTGTGTTACAATAAGGATGAAGGGTCTTTTTATTATTTAAAAATAAGATAAAACCCTAAACAACCAAAACCCTAACCCGAGGAGATGTAACACCAAGAGTTTATGGGCCCCGTTGGGGTTAGTTGGGTAGCCAACTTCCCGGGGTCGTAACTTGGTCATATGATCTTCGTTTGACGCACATGATACCTCGTTAGAAACATCTCTCCGAGGACTACAACTACTAATGCAATTTAAATGAAATCGCCAAACCTTTCATGCCCAAAAAATGCTGTTTGGGGCCTCAAAACGGCTCTGGAAGTTCAAGACCCGAAAAATTGACAAAAATAGTAAATTGTGCTATAATTAAGGAAACTGAAAAAATGAAAGAGATAATGGCGAGGGCCCAAGTGGAATAGGCAGGTGGCCAAAAATATCCACCTCGATCACCTTCAATCGAATTTCTTGAGCTAACTCAATCATCATGACTTAGTTAACTGACACAAGTTGTTATGAGACGAAATTACAATTTATTGTCCAATTTATTTAAGGGAAAAATAAATAAGACGCCTCACATTCCTCACTCCTGGTACATCAAAATTCCTCACCGGTGTGAGTGCATTTTTTTTTATCCTTTCTAGTTGCCAATTTCACTATTTCTTGTTGCAAATTTCAACACTCCCTCTCAACAAGAAAGGAATTCAATCAATCCCCATCCGGTACCTTTGGAATGTTCTGCATGCTACACTTCTCTAGTGTTGTTTGCACCTGCAAATCCTGAAATTGAATAGCCTCCGAACAACTGAATCAGTATAATGCATCTGTCATCAGAGTCTTCTGGCTACTGCTAGCTACTGCACCTGTCTAGTAGTGGATTCTCTGCGCTGCTACTGACATCTACATCCGTGCCCTTTGAACTGTTGCTAACTTTGATTTGTGCTCCAGTATTTGACATCTGTCACTCTGATTTCTGTCTTGTTGACATCTGACTACATCAATCTAATTGATCCTTCCTACTACTTTTGTACTGTGGGCTCCTCGTAGCCAAGTTCGATCCATGAGACATGCCATCTCAATGGACCTTGCCCAGATTTCTTATCTTGGGATTATGTCTACACATCACCCCACCTTACACCTTAGGGTATGGTTGCTCCCTCTTTCTATCTAGCTCAAAATTTCCCCCTCATGGTGGTCTCTGCTTGAGTGGATGCTTCCACTCGGTCTCCTCTCTACTTCTCCAATTGTGGCAGCTACTCCACAACCTTCTGAGACTACTTCTCATGAGAATGCATGTTGAGAGGTAATTTATGCTCCATCTAAACCACCAAGTCTCTAACTTCTGCCTTTCTCCTCAAAGCTTTGCATGCATCTGGTACCTTAAGTACATATAGGTTCTTGACTCGCGCACAATGTAATTGTCTCGACGTTACAAAAAGTTTCTAAAAAAGAGTTGATTTTAAATCGATGATATCTCCCTCATTCGAGCTCTGATTCGACCAATTTATTTATTTTTTTCCATTTCGGTAGATTTTCGCAAGGAATCCAATTTTTTTTTTTTTTTTTTTTTTAAATTTTACACCAAAATATTCAGATATTCTCTGCAAACTCACCGTCCAAAAAATTCTTTCTCTAATACCATGTATAAAATCTAACCAGTGTGGGTGCATTAAACCATGCCAAATCATACCAAGGCATCTGAACGTATTCCATACATGCTAATACTTTCCAAGCGCCAATATGTGTCAGGGACTAGTGTTATACATGTTATGAAGTGGAAGGGAATTTTGAAGAGTGCTAAGGTGTGCTAGAGAGTGATAATGCATGTTGATGAGTGTTAAGGATTACTAGGAAAAAACATTAAGGGAGCACTAGGTAAAAATTCATGGAAGCTAATGAATATGAGGAACGTGTGCCAGAGACTAATGTTAATGAGTGTTAGTTGTCATGCCAAGGAGGGAGTGACAAGGTATGATAATAATTGGTAAGGCATGCTAGGGAATATCAAGGCATGTAAAGAATTCCCAAAGTGTGCTTGGGAGTTCCAGGGTGTGCTAATTATATCATGTGCCAATTAATAGTGCCAAGATATTCCAATACATGCTAGGTGCTAAGGATATTGTGGTGCAGGGTGCCAGGGTATGTCAATATGTGTCAAGGCAACAAAAGGAAGAACCAATATTAAGAGGGTTAATAAGTCAGGACTTTATCTTTTTGAAAAGGGGCATGCTAGGCACACTAATAATAGGTCCCAATACATGCCAAGTGGCATTGTGTACCAAGTGTTAATGTATGTTAATGCATTCAACCAAGGTGTTTCAGGGCATGCTAGGGACTATATGCAGTATTCCAACACATGCTAGGAGAGTTCCATGTTGTGCTAGCGCATGCCACCATGTGCTTGGGTGTCAGTGTCATCACAATATGTTCTAGGTACAAAGATGTTCCAATACATGTGGGGTGTTAAGAAATGTTAGTGTGTGCCAAAGCATTAATTTAAGGTGTGCCCATATTTTTGAGGATTGTTAGGTCTTCCTCATTAATAGAATTGTCAAAGCTTAATTATGTATTAAATAATATATTTCCTACACACAATAGTGGAACTTTATCTAAAGGGAATTTTCTAGATAATAAACTTAATAGATATGAATCATGTGTTGACTCATAGGAAATCTCTATTCGACTAGTCATTACTTGAGGGAAATGATACACACTAATTACTTCTAAAAAAATTGATTGACCCTAACCACTATGGCCTTGGACATATTATAAAAAATACTTCACAATAATTGTATTAAATGGTTATCTTTTGACAAAAAATATATTAACAGGCACATAGCGTCATCAAAAACTCATTGGAATGATCAATGATGACGGGCATATTTTGACCGTCACCAAAAGTAACAAAAAGAGCATTGGTGAGGGTCATTAAAAGTTCGTCACTAGAAGTGTCACCAAAGAGAGAATTAGTGATGGGCCTTTAACGAACCTCACCAAAAGTGTCATTGAAAATGTCTTTGGTGATGGACCATAAAGGACCATCACTATATACACTTACAGTGACGGTTTTTTAATGATCAATGATGACGAACATTTTTTTACCGTCACTAAAAGTAACAAAAAGAGCATTGGTGAGGGTCATTAAAATTTCGTCACTAGAAGTGTCACCAAAGAGAGAATTAGTGATGGGCCTTTAACGACCCTCACCAAAAGTTTCATTGAAAATGTCTTTGGTGACGGACCATAAAGGACCGTCACTATATACACTTACAGTGACGGTTTTTTAAGGACCGTCACCATATGTGACATTGGTGATGGACCTTAAAGGTCCGTCACAAGCATTACCCTCACCAATGTGCTTTTTTCTTGTAGTGTAGCCTAAAAGCATCTGTTGTGGTGTACAAAGTACCATACTCCTTTGTCCCATTGACAAAAATAATTTTGGTTTCCTGCCAATGTGTCTCCTTGGGTGTCTCCATGAACCTTGACACCAAACTCACTACATACATTATATCATGCCTAGTTGCATTCAAATACATTAGGCTTCCCATCATACTTTTGTATAATGTCGGAATGACATTGCTGTTGCAATCATCTTTGCTCAACTTCAACCCCATGACGGTTGGAGTTGGTGATGGCTTGTTGTTCTGCATATTAAACCTCTCTAAAGAGTCTTCTACATACTTTTCTTAGGAAATAAAAATACCAATTTATGTTTGCTTCACTTTCTATGCCTAGAAAATACCTTGACAACCCCAAGTCAATCATTTCAAACTAACTTTTCATGACTTCTTTGAAATCATCACTCACTGTGAAAATCAAATCATCTACATATAAAACAATAATAAGAAGCTTACCATCACTCTCTTTGATGTATAAAGTAGGCTCACCATCACATTTTTCAAACCCATTGTCCATCAAGTAATCATCTATCCTGCTATACAATGCACGTGGTTCTTTCTTCAGCCCATAAAGAGTTTTCCTAAACTAATACACCTTTTCTTCTTCGTCGTCTACCTCATAACTAGGTCGTTGCACAACATATACCTCCTCCTTTAGCACTACATTCAAGAACGCTAATTTTACATCCATTTGATACACTTTCCATTTATGTTGCACGATAATCGACAACACTCTATGTATTGTCTCCATCCTCACGACTAGCACAAATGTCTCTGCATAATCTCTTCAATGATGTTCCTTGTTTCCTTTGACAACCAGAATTTCTTTATGTCTTTCAATCTTTCCTTCAATGTTTCTCTTGGTCTTATAGACCCACTTCACTCCAATTACTTCTTTTCCTTGTGGAAGGTCCACTAAATCCCATGTATAATTATTTTCTATTGCTTATATTTCTTCATCCTTCGTCACAACCCATTTTTCTTCTTTTACTGCATCCTAAAACTGGACTGGGTCATATACATGACAAAATAATTCAAATAAGGAATTCAAACCAACGCTACCATCATCTTCATTTTTCTCATATATTTCACTTAAATTTCTGAATTTTTGTCTTTTTATGCCTGCAGAATATGGGCTTGCCATGTCACTTGGTGTTTCGCTTGAAATAGATGGAGTTTCATATCTTTGCAGTGTTCTTGGAGAATCACTTTCTTGGCTACGTTACATTGTCCTATTATTTTTTTACGCTGTCATATTTTGATTGCTTTGTTGAGCTTGTGTATGTGTAGGAGGAGTCATCGTTGAGGAATTTATTGTTGCAATCGATTCCTCTTTGTATTCATGTGGTATACATCTCTTCACTTTGAATGTCTTCTCTAAACTTCCATCCCATTCTTCATCTTATATTAACTACACATCTTTGTTGATTATGACTTTCTTGATTGATGAATTTTAGGGCTTGTATGTCTTGGATTCATCACTATTGTCCAACTTCTTCCTCAACTCATCCGGGACATGTGCATATGCCACACATCCAAACACTCTCACGTGAGTGACTCCATGATTTCTTCCACTCCATGCCTCTTCAAGAACTATATTCTTGATGCTCTTGGTTGGACACCTATTAATGATATATGTTTCACAAACGACAACTTAAGCCCAATAATCATTTGGCAAATGTTTTTCCTTCATCATACTCCTTGCCATTTTCATAATGGTCATATTCTTCCTTTCTGGGACACCATTTTGCTGAGGTGTATACCTTGTTGTAAATTTATTGTGAATTCCATGCTCCCTGCAAAAACGTAGGAAGTCATTTGTGATGTATTCACCAACTCTGTCAGTGCTCAACACTTTGATTTAGTATCCACTTTTGTTCTCAACAAGAGCCTTGTATTGGCGGAATCAATCATACACTTCACTTTTATGTTTTAGGAAGTAGACCCATGCCTTCCTTGTATAATCATCTATGAAATTCAAAATATAATAACTGCCACCAATTGATGGTGTCTGCATTGGGCCACATAAATATGAATGAACAATCTCCAAAGATGTGTTTTCCCTTATTGAATTTCATGTTGGAAATAATTCTCTACATTGTTTTCCTAAGATGCATCCTTTACATAGATTGTCTGATTTTTCTATGAGTGGTAATCCCTTCACCATGCATTTCCTATGCAGCAAACACAAACCTCTAAAATTGAGATGACCAAATATCAAATGCCATAACCAATTTTAATCCTTAACTTCTGCTTGAAATTTTACTTGTGTTGCAGCTGTAGTTTTCATTTCATTCTCTTGTGAATTCATTTACATTTGTGCTTGAGAACCTTCTTCCTTCAAATTTGATTTTAACTTGAGATGAAACATTCTATTTTTTTTCGTATGAACTTTTGCAATCCATTGTCTTCTTGGATACTTATCCAAAATTGTACACTCATTATCCTTGAAAAATACATTGTATCCCTTTCGTATGAGCTTCCCAATTCTTATGAGGTTATGTTTCAAACTAGGGACAAAGTAAACATATGAAATGTACTTATTCTCTCCCTTCTTTGTTAGAATGTTTACCCTTCCTTTTCCCATGACCGAGAATCTGTTATCAATCCCTAATGTCACTTAATGTTTCACACTTTCATCTAGATTGGAAAACATTTCTATGTTCTTTGTCATGTGTTTGTTGCACCCTTAATCCATAAACCATGCATCTCCTTGTTTTTCTTGTGCTATAGAAGCAAAAAACATGCTATCATGGTTCTGATTTTTCTTTATGAAATTTGCACTTAGTTTGTTACTTATGTAATATTGCTTCTTTCTACATTCATTTGCATAATGACCATACTTCTTACAGTAATGACAATGAACTTGAGATTTATCCATAGGGGCTTCACTGCAGGAGCAATACCATACCATGTGGGTTCATATTGGGGGATATATAATGAGGAAAAGATGACATTATATATTGGGGGATTTATAGGGGGTAAAGGGTTTTTATATTGGAAAGTATAAAAAATGGAGCTCAAAGTTAATGAAAAAATATAAAGGGGTATAAAAAATGTTAATGAAAAAATGGATACCTATAATATATAGTGAAAGTAGGGGCTTTTTAAATTGGGAAGGTGTATTGGGTTTATATTTGGAGGGGCTTAGATAATGTGATTTTTAATGGTATTTTCCAATATGTAATCAAATTAAGGGTATTGTTTAATATGTTATGATCGCACGTGATATGTTAAAGGTTCATTGAGTGAAGCCCCTGTGGATTTATCATACACATGACCTTGTGCTTGATTCTAGCTTGAACCTTGAATTGGATTTTGATTTCTTCCCCTTCCACTTGAACTTGAAGGTCTGCTTCTTCCACTTCTATGTGGGCTTCTGCCTCTTCCTCTGTAATTTCTTCTTCCTTGACCTCTACCTTAACCAAATGAAACTTGTGTCTTGAAGGCATGCTCCAATGAGGATTTTATTTCTTTGTTCGACCTATGCTCATGATAAATCCATGATGCATGAAGATCATCCATTGAAAACTATGAGAGAGCCTTTTTCTTTTCTATGGCCACAACTATGGCATCGAATCTTGTTGGAAAAATTCTCATAATTTTCTCAACTATTATCCTTTCTTCAAGTGTCTCACCATGAGAATTGATTTGAGTAACCAACCCAATTACATGTGTAAAAAATGAGTCTAAATTCTCAAACTCTTTCATACAAATTGTCTCAAAATCTCTTGTCAACATTTGTATTTTTATTGTCTTCACCTTTTCCATGCCTTTGTAGGTTGTCTGGAGGGTATCCCATGCTTTATTAAACTGTGTTGCTGCCACAATCCTTGGGAAAATACTTTCATGAACTTCCTGAAAAAATATAGAAGAGGGATTTTAAGTCCTTCTTCCTGTTTTCCCTCAACAAATCATTTTATGTTTGTGACAAAGCATTGTATGCTACTGCATTTGCTAGTTCTTGGAAGCCATCCTCCAATTCCAAAATGTCTTATGAATAAAATAGAGCCTTGATTTTTATAGCCCAATAATCGTAATTTTTGCCATTAAACTGAGGTATTTTTGGATTATTCAAGATTTTGCATGTTACTACAATTTTCACTTTGTAAAAAAACTTTCTCCTTGCTGGTGAATATGATGCAAACAGAATGCCTTCAAAAACAACTTTTAGCTCCCTGTAAAAACCCTTTCTCTTATAGTGATAATTTTTTCATCCGCTATGATACCATTTTAAAAAAATTAAGAGAGGGGATGGTCGCTCAACACACATAGTTATGGATATATATTTCTTAAGACAATACATCCATGAAAATTAAATCATAGGAGACTTTCTTAAAAAACAAAGTGGCAGAGATTAAACATGTTGACTTGCGCAACAATAATGGAGAAAAAAATTCAAACAAATTGACTCACATGAAGCAGAGTAAAACAAAATTGTTGTGGTAAAACTCATATGCGAAATTTCTATAACCAAAGGAGTTGTCTACCAATGCAACAAAATAGACCAAACGACAATTTTTTGTTGGAATCCAATAAAACAAAATTTCAAAAAATCAGGTGGCGTGAGTGATTGAATCATTTTTTTATGGTGGAAATGGATTCAGCACCATCAAAAACCCTTGGGCTACCCAAAATCCTGAAGTTTGACACCCTTAACCCATATTTTCAAAAATAATTGCCATAAATTTTCATAATCTTACTGGAATTTCTAGGTTATTTTGTGGATTTTTTAGACTAAACCATAACCAAAGGATTTGTCTACCAATGCAAAAAAATATCTCGGACGACAAGTTTTTTCCACAATCCGGTAAAAAGAAATTCAAAAAATCAGGTAGTGTGAGTGTTTGAATCACTTTTTGATGGTAGAAATGGATTCAACACCATCAAAACCCCTCGAGCCACCCAAAATCCTAAAGTTTGACACCCTTAACCCAGATTTTCAAAAAATTATACCATAAAATTTCATAATCTTACTGGAATTTCTGGGATATTTTGTGGATTTTTCAGACTACGTCATAACCAAAGGAGTTGTCTTCCAATGCAACAAAATAACTCGGACAACAGTCTTTTTCCGGAACCTGGTAATTGTTTTTTCAAAAAATCAGGTAGTGTGGGTGTTTGAATCATTTTTTTATGGTGGAAATGGATTCAGCACCTTAAAAAACCCTTGGGGCACCCAAAATCCAGAAGTTTGACACCCTTAACATAAATTTTCAAAATTTTCTGCCATAAATTTTCATAATCTTACTATAATTTCTAGGTTATTTTGTGGAATTTTTAGACTACGCCATAACCAAAGAAGTCGTCTACCAATGTGACAAAATAGTCTGAACGACAATTTTTTTCCTGAATTCGATAATTTTTTTTCTTCGAAAAATCAGGTACTGTGAGTGTTTGAATCATTTTTTTCATGCTGGAAATGGATTCAGCACCATCTAAAACCCTTGGGGCACCCAAAATCCTAAATTTTGACACCCTTAACCTATATTTTCAAAAATTTCTTCCATAAAGTTTCATAATCTTACTGGAATTTCTAGGTTATTTTGTGGATTTTTTAGACTACACCATAACCAAAGGATTTTTCTACCAATGCAACAAAATATCTCGGATGACATTTTTTTTCCAGAATCCGGTAAAAAAAAATTCAAAAAATCGGGTAGTGTGAGTGTTTGAATCACTTTTTGATGGTGGAAATGAATTCAGCACCATCAAAACCCCTCGAGGCATCCAAAATCCTAAAGATTGATACTATTAACCATATTTTCAAAAAATTATGCCATAAAATTTTATAATCTTACTGGAATTTCTGGGTTATTTTGTGGATTTTTTAGACTACACCATAACCAAAGGAGTTGTCTACCAATGCAACAAAATAGCTCAGATGACAGTTTTTTTCCTGGAACCTGGTAATTTTTTTTTCAAACAATCAGGTAGTGTGAGTGTTTGAATCATTTTTTTTTATGGTGGAAATGGATTTGGCACCGTAAAAAATCCTTGGGGAACCCAAAATCCTGAAGTTTGACACCCTTAACCTAGATTTCGAAAGATTTATGCCATAAATTTTCATAATCTTACTAGAATTTCTGCGTTATTTTGTGGATTTTTTAGACTACGCCTTAACCAAAGGAATGGTCTACCAATGCGACAAAATAGCCCAGACGACAGTTTTTTTCCGGAATCCGATCATTTTTTTTCTTCAAAAAATCAGGTAGTGTGAGTGTTTGAATAATTTTTTTGATGGTGGAAATGGATTCAACACCATCAAAAACCCTTGGGGTACCCAAAATCCTGAAGTTTGACACCCTTAACCTATATTTTCAAAAATTTCTACCAGAAATTTTCATAATCTTTCTAGAATTTCTGGGTTATTATGTGGATTTTTTAGACTACGCCATAACCAAAGGAGTTGTCTACTAATGCAACAAAATAGCTCGGACGATAGTTTTTTTATCGGAATCTACTATTTTTTTTTTCAAAAAATCAGGTAGTGTGAGTGTTTGATTCATTTTGTTTATGGTGGAAATGGATTCAACACCATCAAAAACCCCTAGGGCACCCAAAATCATGAATTTTGACAACCTTAATCCATATTTTCAAAAATTTCTGCCATAAATTTTCATAATCTTACTGGAATTTCTGGGTTATTTTCTGGATTTTTTAGACTACGCCATAACCAAAGGAGTTGTCTACCAATGCAACAAAATAGCCTAGACGACATCTTTTTTCCAGAATCTGGTAATTTTTTTTCAAAAAATCAGGTAGTGAGATTTTTTGAATCATTTTTTTGATAGTGGAAATGGATTCAGCACCATCAAAAACCCCTGGGGCTCCCAAAATCCTGAAGTTTGACACCCTTAACCCATATTTTCAAAAAATTATGCCAGAAATTTTCATAATCTTACTGAAATTCCTGGGTTATTTTGTGGATTTTTTAGACTACGCCATAAACAAAGGATTTTTCTATGGAACAAGAGTTTTTACTGAGATTTACATTCACCGGAGTAACTCACTGTAAAACCTATATCAAAGTTTTTTAAGCATCCACCAAAATTTCCTCCATCATTTTCTCCTCTTGCCTTAGACTTACATCTGCCACACTACATTAAACTTATACATAATTGTTATATCAAACAATACATTTCCAAGACATTAACTCATAACAATACAAAATTAATACACAGGATGGGTGAACATGATTTTATGAACTTGGCGGATAGTAAATAATAGTTTCTTTCCCATGAATTTCTACCAATTGTTCATAAATTTATATTTGAATTTTAATTATTTAATCTATTGCGGAATGGGTAATTGTACTCTGGTTCAGAACTCCATTTTAACGATGTACTTTCCTACAAAAAAAATCTGCAACCTGCAAAATATTTACTTAAGGTATGGTTGCTATTAGTAAATTTAACGCGGTGGTTGAGATTAATTTTCCAAAAATTTAGTAATTCATTGCATTTCCATAATCAATCATATCTGCTTTGGAAATTTGCAAGGAGAGGTCGAAACATATTTCTGTCGCATGATGCACAAAAAATAACTGCTAAACAATCATTTTCCAATAGGTTTTTCTTCAAATTGGTCATTCAAATTGGTGATTCCAATTGCATAATACGCAAGGCTTGTCACATTTCCTCTACATACTCTGCAAACATTATCATGTACAAGAAAATTTTGTTGAAGAAATAATTACCACTACCAATGTACATGAGGATCAATATAGTACTGAATGAAATTATATAGCCACCTTTTCCCAAAGTCTAACCGTTGAAGCACTCAGTAAGATGCATTATCTTCATGTATCTTTGCCTAAAACTCTCTGCTTATATCCAGCTATTCCTGTGGTAAGCAGTCTGTGAAAAAATAATATTTTTTGAATTTTTACCGGCAATGAGAAATGGTCGTTGTAGAATTGTAATTGATTATGGCCTATTTGGGTTCCCTTGATTCTTCTGAATGATTTTAGGGGGGGGGGGGGGGAGGCCGGGAATATGTAGTGAATGAGGATAATTTCCAAGATGGATTCAAGTTGAAGAAGGGTAACTCTTTCAAGTATTTTCCTTATGCTATGGGGAGAATGGCATACCTATGTGGTGAATATGTGGAGGAAATCAAGCTTGAAATATGGATTCAAGATGGAAAAATTCAACCTTAATCACCCTTTAGTTTTATTGCATTTTAGGTCAGTAGAATCCTTCCATGCTTGATTGGTAAATTTTTGAGCTGCATTCTAGACCCAGAGGTTGACTGGAGCTACAGATGGGGTGATTATTCCATTCATGGGGTAATCCAGTAACATAAATTTATCTTCATTTTACGAAGATAAAAAAAATACACTTGTTATAAATTTTAGTTCAAATATTTTAATTACATATAGGTTTTGTTTGATTTTATCTTAAGAAATTTTTAATGAATCTTAACTTATATCTAATTTTATAATCTCTATCAACCACCATGATTTTATGCTTAATAGATGAAATTTTATCTATTTCTATTATTTCTACAGTCCTATTTCTAAAAGCACCTCTGACCTTATAAGCAGGAGGCTTCCATAACACACATGTAGTTCTTTAAAGGGTTCTAGCTCAATGGAAGAGCACCTTTATTATAAGGAGGTAGTTGGTGGTTCGATTTCAGTGTGCCCTAACCTTAATTAATCAATTATATTTTAGTTTATTTTTAATTTGATTTGACTTTAGTGCGACTTTTTGGAAACTTTTCTGATGAATTTTTCCGATCAAATTTCTTTAAAATCCAATAGGAATTCATTGAAATCACAAGTTTGATAGGAAATCCTCGCACAATCGAAATTCCTTAGGGGTTTTTCAGGGTCCTAAATCCATATATACAGTAAAAAATACCAGTTTAAATAACACAAATCAAGATTTCACATAAAAAAAATTCTGTTGGATTCCCGCACCGAAAACTCCAAAAAGTCGTACTAAAGACAACTCCTTTTTAATTAAATACTTGTTATAATTATTTATTTCAATTTTGAGATATTTTCCTAGATTCCTTGTTTTATATTGTTTGTAAAGAGAAA
Source organism: Pinus albicaulis (assembly GCA_034641835.2). Lineage (NCBI taxonomy): Eukaryota > Viridiplantae > Streptophyta > Pinopsida > Pinales > Pinaceae > Pinus > Pinus albicaulis. Next base: position 921,808,640 of record CM076584.1, on the reverse strand, counting down.
AAAGTGATATTGTATTGTCTTTAAATATAATTTTTTGTTGTCTCTAGAGAGACAATAACTAGGATTAAAGACATGTTGTCTCTATATTAAAGATAATATGTCTTTAATCCCAAGTCTTTGGAGAGACAAAAATGAAATTATCTCCTAACAGATTGTAATGCTAGAGAGACAATAACTAGGATTAAAGACATGTTGTCTCTATATTAAATATAATCTGGATTTAATCCCAAGACTCTTGAGAGACAAAAAATGAAATTGCCTCCTAACATATAGTAATGCTTTTGTTATATATTGTCTTTATAGAGACAATTTTTAAGACAGGAATTTAAGGCACTCACTTAAAGGCAATATTTAAGACAATACACAAGTTTTTTTTGTCTCAAGTTAAGACAACTTACCAAAAAATTGTCTCAAATATTATCTTAAAACTCCCTCTATGTTGTAGTGAATAATCACAATAATTTAAAATAATGTTATAATATATTTAGTTTTTATGATTCTTTTTAAAATTAGCAATGTATCATGAAATAAGTGTTTTGATGCTTATTATGGATTGATTCCATTGGGCATGTACCAAAAATTTAATTTATATTATTGTGGCTAGTTGTATCATCTCAATACATTTCGATCCATCAACCATGTTGTCATCATAAAATATTTAAAAGAGCCTATGTAAAACCATGACTAAATGCCAATTGTATAATGGAAAGATTTAGGTTTCATCTGTACAGTACAATTCAATCAACCAAATCATTTATAAATAAGTTTCCTTAAACAATAAGAACAAGTAGAAGAAAATGAGGCACTAAATTGTCATTGATATTTCATAGTCATGAATCCATCGTCTTATAATTCTTATTTCCTTTGATCGTTGCCTCTTGAGCCATTTTGGATCACCACTAGTTGTAGATATAATATCTTGACAATGGACGCCTGCACATCATCAAATCGCTACTTTTGGTTATGTTTTTTTTTCCTATTTAAATTTATCAAGAAAATTTTGAATCTGAAAAACTTAATACCTTCTTCAATAGTAATAGCCACAATGCTCTTTGATATGTTCTCCAGAACACTACAATTCCATGGAAAATCATATATAAATATTAATTAAACATACAAATAGTGGTGATAATGAGAACCATATTTGAGATATTATCTAACACCCTACAATTTCACATGTATCATACATGTAATTAAATAAATAATTAATGAAAATATTAATTATGCATGAAATATAATACCAAAACTCCTTAACCCTCCACTGCTGTATGGATCTCTCAAACCATTAGAAAAAATAATGATACTTCCAAAATGCTTAAGCACTCTCTTTATATTCTGCAAGAAAATATAATTAAAACTAAATTTAGTTTAAATATGAAATATAATTTATCTGTATCATTTTATTTTAATAATTTTAGAAAAAATGCTAGCACATTTTTTTTAATCATTTGCAAAATTATTATAACAAAGTGTTATATCAACATTTTATTCATAAATACATTAAATATATAAATAAACAAGACCATTTTTATTATCATAAAGAATTATAAAAGAGAAAACACTACAATACCATAAAAAAATTCACTTTAGTACACCTTTTCAATTAACCAATTTATATACAATTAAAATTATTCTTTTTGCATACCTAAAAGTTCCTAAAAACTTTAAACAAAGAAATAAGCTATAAAAAAAATATTATGGATTTGTATCCAACTCTATTTATTAATGTAATTCTTAATAAATCTTAAAATATATATGAAAATAATATTTAGTTATAAAATTGATTTTTTTTTAATAAAAATAGAATACTTTTAAATAAAGATTTTTAAAAATTGGTAAACCTTTCCTACATGTGTATACCGTTAATTTCAGAAACGTTTACCAGAATTGAATATGTTTGTACATGTGAATTCAGAAACTAACCCTCATATTAAACTAGCGTTATTTTTTTTACTAGAATTACAAAAAAAATCGTTGAAACTATTCTGAGAGTGATGTCGTATTTTCAACGAGTCAAATGAATATTTTGGGATATTGAAAGGTTGATGGTAGAATAATATGGGAGGGTTTCTTCCTAATTTTATGACGCCTTTATCATGCATAGCAAAACAATTTTATGACGCCTTTATCATGCATAGCAAAACAAACTTTCATTTTCGGTTTGAATAAAAGAGTAAAACGGTTTTAAAATAAAGATATAAAATTAATATTGAAATGTAGAAATTAAACCAATAAAATATGTTTATATATATATATACATATAGATAGATAAACTTACACGGCCGCCGAATTGGGTGGTGATCCAGTCTGGCCTTGGCAAGAGTCCGTATTCGTCCTGGCACACCTTCAAATAGCTTTTCATATCAAATGGCATCAAAGGAAACTAGCGATTGGATAATGCCTTCAAAAAATGGCATTGAAGGAAACTAGCTTTCCAAAAAATTTCTCTCTGCTGGTGAATATGTTGCAAAACATAATGCCTTCAAAAACAATTTTTAGCTCCCTGTAAAAACACTTGCTCTTATAGTGATAAATGTCTCATCCGCTCCGATACCATTTTCAAAAACTTAAGACAGGGGATGATTGCTCAACACACATAGTCATGGAGATATCTTTCTTAAGAAAATACAGCCATGAAAATTAATTAAATCATAGGAGTCTTTCTTAAAAACAAAGTGGTAGAGATTAAACATGTTGATTTGCGCAACTATAATGGAGCAAAAATTTAAAACAAATTGACTCACATGAATGAGAGTAAAACCCAATTGTTGCACTAAAAATCAGATGCGAAATTTCGATAACCAAAGGAGTTGTCTACCAATGCAACATAATAGACCAAACGACAGTTTTTTGCTGGAATACGATAAAACAAAATTTCAAAAAATTAGGTAGTGTGAGTGATTGAATCATTTTTTTTATGGTGGAAATGGATTCGGCACCATCAAAAACCCCTGGGGCACCCCAAATCCTGAAGTTTGACACCCTTAACCCAGATTTTCAAAAACAATTCCAGAAATTTTCATAATCTTACTAGAATTTCTGTGTTATTTTGTCGATTTTTTAGACTACACCATAACCAAAGGAGTTGTCTACCAATGCAAAAAAAAATCTCGGACAACAGGTTTTTTCCAGAATCCGGTAAAAAAAGTTTCAAAAAATCAAGGGGTGTGAGTGTTTGAATCACTTTTTGATGGTGGAAATGGATTCAACACCATCAAAATCCCCCAGGCCACCCAAAATCCTGAAGTTTGACACCCTTAACCCATATTTTCAAAAAATTATACCATCAAATTTCATAATATTTCTGGAATTTTTGGGATATTTTATGGATTTTTTAGACTACGCCATAACCAGAGGAGTTGTCTACCAATTGAACAAAATAGCTCGGACGACAGTTTTTTGCCGGAACCAAGCAATTTGTTTCTCAAAAAATCGGGTAGTGTGAGTGTTTGAATCATTTTTCTTATGGTGGAAATGGATTCAGCACCATAAAAAACCCCTGAGGCACCCAAAATCCTGAAGTTTGACACCCTTATAAATTTTCAAAAATTTCTGCCATAAATTTTCATAATCTTACTAAAATTTCTGGGCTATTTTGTGGATTTTTTAGACTACGCCATAACCAAAGAAGTCGTCTACCAATGTGACAGAATAGCCCAAATGACAAATTTTTTTCCTGAATCTGGTAATTTTTTTCAACGAAAAATCAGGTAGTGTGAGTGTTTGAATCATTTTTTTTATGGTGGAAATGGATTCAACGCCATCTAAAACCCCTGGGGCACCCAAAATCCTGAAGTTTGACACACTTAACCTATATTTTCAAAAATTTATGCCAGAAATTTTCATAATCTTATTGGAATTTCTAGGTTATTTTGTGGATTTTTTAGACTAGACCATAACCAAAGGAGTTTTCTACCAATGCAACAAAATATCTCAGATGACAGTTTTTTGTCGGAATCTGGTAAAATAAATTTCAAAAAATCGGGTAGTGTGAGTGTTTGAATCACTTTTTGAAGGTGGAAATGGATGCAGCACCATCAAAAACCCCCGAGGCACCCAAAATCCTGAAGATTGATACTCTTAACCCAAATTTTCAAAAAATTCCATAAAATTTCATAATCTTACTGGAATTTCTGGGTTATTTTTGTGGATTTTTTAGACTACGCCATAACCAAAGGAGTTGTCTACCAATGCAACAAAATAGCTCGGATGACAAATTTTTATTTTTAGTTTTATTTATTTTTATTTTATTTTTTTTTAATTTCTGGAACCTGGTAATTTTCTTTTCAAACAATCAGGTAGTGTGAGTGTTTGAATCATTTTTTTTTTATGGTGGAAATAGATTCAGCGCCGTAAAAAACCCTTGGGGTACCCAAAATCCTGATGTTTGACACCCTTAACCTAGATTTTCAAAAATTTATGCCATAAATTTTCATAATCTTACTAGAATTTCTAGGTTATTTTGTGGATTTTTTAGACTATGCCATAACCAAAGGAATTTTCTACCAATGCAACAAAATAGCCCGAACGACAATTTTTTTTTCGGAATCCGGTCATTTTTTTCTTCAAAAAATTAGGCAGTGTGAGTGTTTGAATCATTTTTTTAATGGTGGAAATGGATTCAGCACCATCAAAAACCCCTGGGGTACCCAAAATCCTGAATTTGACACCTTTAACCTATATTTTCAAAAATTTCTACCAGAAATTTTCATAATCTTACTAGAATTTTTGGGTTGTTTTGTGGATCTTTTAGACTATGCCATAACCAAAGGAGTTGTCTACTAATGCAACAAAATAGCTCGGACGACAATTTTTTTTTCGGAATCCGATAATTTGTTTTTCAAAAAATCAGGTAGTGTGATTGTTTGAATCATTTTGTTTATGGTGGAAATGGATTCAGCACCATCAAAAACCCCTGGGGCACCCAAAATCCTAAATATTGACACCCTTAACCGACATTTTCAAAAATTTCTTCCATTAATTTTCATAATCTTACTGGAATTTCTAAGTTATTTTGTGGATTTTTTAGACTACACCATAACCAAAGGATTTTTCTATGGAACAAGTGTTTTTACTGAGATTTACATTCACCGGAGTAATTCACTGTAAAACCTATAACAAAGTTTTTTAAGCATCCACCAAAAATTGCTCCATCATTTTCTCCTCTTGCCTTTTCTCCTCTTGCCTTCTGAGACTTACATCGGCCACACTACATTAAACTTTTACATAATTGTTATATTAAACAATACATTTCCAAGACATTAATTCATATTAATATAAAATTAATACACATGATGGGTGAACATGATTTTACATAATTGTTATATTAAACAATACATTTCCAAGACATTAATTCATATTAATATAAAATTAATACACATGATGGGTGAACATGATTTTATGAACTTGGGGGATAGTAAATAACAGCTGCTTTCCCATGAATTTCTACCAACCATTCATAAATTTCTATTTGAATTTTAATTATTTAATCTATTGCGGAATGGGTAGTTGTACTCTGGTTCAAAACTTCATTTTAACGATGTCCTTTCCTGCAAACAAAATCTGCAGCCTGCAAAATATTTACTTGAGGTATGGTTGCTATCAGTGAATTTAACGCGGTGGTTGAGATTAATTTTCCAACAATTTAGTAATTCATTGCATTTCCATAATCAATCATATGTGTTTTGGAAATTTTCAAAGAGAGGTCAAAACATATTTTCGTCGCATGATGCACCAAAAATGACCACTAAACAATCATTTTCCAATAGGTTTTTATTCAAATTGGTGCTTCCAATTGCATAATCCGCAAAGCTTGTCACATTTCCTCTACATACTTTGCAAATATTATCATGTACAGGAAAATTTTGTTGAAGAAATAATTGCCACTACCGATGTACATGAGGATCAATATAGTATTGAATGTAATGATATAGCCACCTTTTCCCAAAGTCTAATAGTTGAAGAAATCGGTAAGATGCATTATCTTCATGTATCTTTGCCTAAAACTCTCCGCTTATATCCAGCTATTCCTGTGGTAAGCAGCCTGTGAAGAAATAATATTTTTTAAATTTTTTCCGCTAATGAGCAATGATCGTTGTAGAATTGTAATTGATTATGGCCTATTTCGGTTCCCTTGATTCTTCTGAATGATTTTAGGGGGGGGGAGGCGGCGAATATGTAGTGAATGAGGATAATTTCCAGGGTGGATTCAAGTTGAAGAAGGGTGACTCTGTCAAGTATTTTCCTTATGCTATGGGGAGAATGGCATACCTATGTGGTGACTATGTGAAGGAAATCAAGTTTGAAATATGGATTCAAGATGGAAAAATTCAACCTTAATCACCATTCAAGTTCATTACATTTTAGGTCAGTATAATCCTTCCATGCTTGATTGCTAAATTTTTTAGGTGCATTCTAGAGCTAGAGGTTGGCTAAAGCTATAGATGGGGTGATTATTCCGTTCATGGGGTAATCTAGTAACATAAATTTATCTTCATTTTACGAAGATAAAAAAATACACTTGTTATAAATTTTAGTTCAAATATTTTAATTACATATAGGTTCTGTTTGATTTTATCTTAAGCAATGTTTAATGAATATTAACTTATATCTAATTTTGTCATCTCTATCAACCACCACGATTTTATGCTTAATAGATGAAATTTTATCTATTTTTATTATTCCTGCCACCCTATTTCTAAAAGCACCTCCTACCTTATAAGCAGGAAGCTTCTATAACACACATATAATTCTTTAAAGGGTTCTATCTCAATGGAAGAGCACTTTCGTTATAAGGAGGAAGTTGGTGGTTCGATTTCAGTGTGCCCTAACCTTAATTAATCAAATATATTTTAGTTTATTTTTAATTTGATTTGCCTTTAGTGCGACTTTTTGGACTGATCGAATTTCTTTAAAATCCGGTAGGAATTCATTGAAATCACAAGTTTGATGGGTAATCCCTGCATAATCGAAATGCCTTAGGGGTTTTTCAAGGTCCTAAATCCATATATACAGTAAAAAAAACTAGTTAAAATAACACAAATCAAGATTTCACGTAAAAAAATTCCGCCAGATTCCACCACCGAAAACTCCAAAAAGTCGCACTAAAGACAGCTCCTTTTTAATTAAATACTTTTTATAATTATTTATTTAAATTGTGAGATATTTTTCTAGATTTCTTGTTTTATATTGTCTGTAAAGAGAAAAAAGTGATATTGTATTGTCTTTAAATATAATTTTTTGTTGTCTCTAGAGAGACAATACCTAGGATTAAAGACATCTTATCTCTATATTAAAGGTAATATGTCTTTAATCCCAAGTCTCTGGAGAGACAAAAATGAAATTGTCTCCTAACAGATTGTAATGTTAGAGAGACAATAACTAGGATTAAAGACATGTTGTCTCTATATTAAACATAATATGGATTTAATCCCAAGACCCTTGAGAGACAAAAATGAAATTGTCTCCTAACATATAGTAATGCTTTTGTTATATATTGTCTTTATAGAGACAAGAATTTAAGACACTCAGTTAAAGGCAATATTTAAGACAAAACACAAGTTTTTTTGTCTCAAGTTAAGACAACTTACCAAAAAATTGTCTCAAATATTGTCTTAAAACTCCCTCTATGTTGTAGTTAATAATCACAATAATATAAAATAATGTTAAATATAGTTAGTTTTTACGATTCTTTTTAAATTTAGTAATGTATCATGAAATAAGTGTTTTGATGCTTATTATGGATTGATTCCATTGGGCATGTACCAACAATTTAATTTATATTATTGTGGCTAGTTATATCATCTCAATACATTTAGATCCATCAACCATGTTGTCATCATGAAATATTTAAGTGAACCTATGTAAAACCATGACTAAATGCGAATTGGATAATGGAAAGATTTAGGTTTCATCTGTAAAGTACAATTCAATCAACCAAATCATTTATAAATAAGTTCCCTTAAACAATAAGAACGAGTAGAAGAAAAGGAGGCATTAAATTGTCATTGACATTTCATAGTCATGAATCCATCGTCTTATAATTCTTATTTCCTTTGATCGTTGCTTCTTGAGCCATTTTGGATCGCCACTAGTTGTAGATATAATATCTTGACAATGGACACCTGCACATCATCAAATCACTACTTTTGGTGATTGTTTTTTTTCCTATTTAAATTGATTAGGAAAAATTTGAATCTGAAAAACTTAATACCTTCTTCAGTAGTAATAGCCACATTGCTCTTTGATATGTTCTCCAGAACACTAAAATTCCATGTAAAATCATACATAAATATTAATTAAACATTACAAATAGTGGTGACAATGAGAACCATATTTGAGATATTATCTAACACTCCACAATTTCACATGTATCATACATGTAATAAATTAAATAATTAATGAAAATATTAATTATGCATGAAATATAATACCAAAACTCCTTACCTTCCACTGCTGTATGGATCTCTCAGACCATTAGAAAAAATAATGTTACTTCCAAAATACTTAAGCACTCTCTTTATATTCTGCAAGAAAATATAATTAAAACTAAATCTAGTTTAAATATGAAATATAATTTATCTGTATCATTTTATTTTAATAATCTTAGAAAAAATGCTAGCACAATTTTTTTTAATCATTTGAAAAATTATTATAACAAAGTGTTATATCAACATTTTATTCATAAATACATTAAATATATAAATGAACAAGAGCATTTTTATTATCTTAAAGAATTACAAGAGAGAAAACACTACAATACCATGAAAAAAATCACTTCAATTATTCATTACTCCTTTTCAATTAACCAATTTATATACAATTAAAATTATTCTTTTTGCATACCTAAAAGTTTCCAAAAAGTTTAAACAAAGAAATAAGTTATAAAAAATATATTAAGGTTTTGTATCCAACTCTATTTATTAATGTAATTCTTAATAAATCTTAAACTATATGACAATAATATTTAAATATAAAATTGATTTTTTTTAATAAAAATAGAATATTTTTAAATAAATTTTTTTAAAAATTGGTAAACCTTTTCTACATTTGTATACCGTTAATTTCAGAAATGTTTACCAAAATTGAATATGTTTGTACATGTGAGTTCAGAGTAAAACGGTTATAAAACAGTAAAACGGTTATAAAACAAATATATAAAATGAATATTGAAATGTAGAAATTAAACAAATAAAATATGTTTATATATATAGATAGATAGATATACTTACACGGCCGCCGAATTGGGTGGTGACCCAGTCAGGCCTTGGCAAGACTCCGTATTGGTCCGTATCAAATGGCATCGAAGGAAACATGGTTGTACGAGCGTCGGGGGCCAGAGGAATGAACATTTCGGTACACGTCTGCCACAGACGGGGAATTATTAATACTCAGCTACACAGATATTAGCGATTGGATTGGATTGGATAATTCATTCACAAAGGAAGAGGAATAATTGTAGAAACCTGCCAACCCCATCCACGGCGTGTTGCATTCCCAGAACCTCCAGAGCCTCCGTTAGCGTATTTCGCTCCAGCAGCTAATCGAGTGAGAAGATCCGTGCCTCGAGGTTGACTAGTAATTTCCCTGCATATCTGCAAAATAATATTAAATCACTAATTAGAATGAATAAATTGGAGCAAATTAGAATGAATATTGTATATGTTATTTACTGCTTTCACTCGCGAAAAATTGTACTGCGCCGCTACTTGGAATTCTGCGTGAATCCAATTGAATAAATCTTCCCAACTGCTAAGTGATCTGAAAAATGCAATGTAAACATGGAGAAGTGAAGTTTTCAGGCAGAAAATCAGTAACTGTGTTTATTATTTGAGGGAAGAAATTAAATTTTGAGAAGACAGGAAGTGAAGAGTATACTGATCGCAGGTGTTGAAAAGTTTGGTCAATTTTTGCAGGCCTTTAGATTGGGACGCAACTTTCTCCATCTCTGCCCACGACGCTTTGATGTTCCGATAACAGATCTCGCTCGCATCCTGCGCAATGCAGAACAGCGATATCAATTACTCCAATTATTGTTATATATATATAAGTAAGTGTACTGTTAATTATCAATTAAAAAGTAAGTATTGCGATATCAATTAAAAAGTAAGTGTACTCTGAAATCTTTGGTGACAACTGTGTCATAAGCATACTCTGAGCAGAGGAGGCGAGCGGGCCGATTGTGATGTGCGGGTACTTCAATCGTAGCCACGCGGCCAACACTGCACAAATATCGATTGTAAGCTCCACATTCATTATTATTGCATTGCGAACAGCGATATCAATTACTCCAATTATTGTTATATATATATATATATATATATGATTGGATTAATTTAAAAGTTAAGTGTACTGTTAATTAAAATGATATATATATATATATATATACTCTGAAATCTTTGGTGACAACTGTGTCATAAGCATCGTAAGGCGTCAAGTCTTGTAAATACAAAATGGGAGCAGAGGAGGCGAGCGCGCCGATTGTGATGTGTGGGTACTTCAATCGTAGCCACGCGGCCAACACTGCACAAATATCGATTGTAAGCTCCACATTCATTATTATTATAATCATATTCATATGTAAATTGTTGTAAACTAATTACTTCCTCCGTATGATGCACCGAAGACAACCACCGGACAATGGTTGGCCGATAAGTTTTTCTTCAAACCAGTGATGACAATTGCGTAATCCGCCAAGGCTTGAGAGGCACTGTAATACCCCAGAGTACTCGCATTCGCGTACGACTCGTCTCCGCTGCCGAAGGGCATTGAAGTCCCATAATATCGGTGCTACAAACACCACACAAAAAATACATCATGAATGCAGAATTCTGTGAATCAAAAGCAATGAATGAAATAGTGTATATATATATAGTATGAAATGAAATAATATCTATATGGAATGATGGAATGAAATATATATGTATATGAAAAGTACGTACCTCGATGAAGAGGATGAGCGCTCTGAAATGGGCAGCATGTTCAGTGATTATGCCAAAGTCGGTTAACTGGGATATGATGTCAGACTCGGCGCCGAGGCCCACAAATATTGGAGAATTACTTGGAGAATTACTTTGAGGGTTTTGGATGTTTAAATTTAAAATAAAAATGGCTTCTATTACTTCCAACCTGATTTAGGTAAAACTCTCAAACTTCCAAGTGCACTTCTAAGAGAGTAAAGTTTTAGTTAGAGAGCTCATTTCCTATGACTACATCAAAGACATGGAGGAGTTGTTCTCTTTCCTTTTAATCTAAACTTATATCGAAGTAAAGGGCTTCCCAATACAATTCTACTAGAGAGGGCAAGCTCCTAGTGGAATCAAGAACTATTCTAGAAAATTCACCTCCATTATTTCTCCCATGCCAAAGGAAAGCAAAGTACCCATGTGTCAAGTTGTCGAATCCCAAGGGAGAGAAGGGTGTCAGGATGACAAGCTTGTGGGAGTGATGGGATGCTAAAAGGTGCACAATCAAGAAGGGATAAGGATGCATTCATGCCAACAAGTTAGAAAGTAGTTAGACTAGGATTTCTCTACCCAACAAAAGGTGGGAAAAGTGGGTTGTAACAACTAAAAAAATTGTTCTTGACTCAATAACCTTATAAACAAATATGCATAACCTATTAACACCTTGTAGCTTTGAATTTATGCCAACTTGCTAGTGTGCACAATTTTTAGTTGAAGACTTTATTACATGCACAATTTTTCTTATTAAATAAAATTAGAAATTTCAATTGATTTTGGCACTATTTGTGACACATTAAAGCTCAAATTTATTTGGTAGTGTTCTCATTGTAACAAACACCCTCCAAAAATTTGCGTACACTCGAATTTTGGAGCCTACCATGGATCTACCGATCAGTCGTTCCATAGTCACTTCTTGGTCAGTTGATGCTTTTTTATCTCCCTCTTGAATTGGAAGTATTGAAGTCACTTGCACTCACATGCTCAGTCTGCAATAAGTTCATGAGCACATTCTTCTATGTGAGCTTGGACAACAAAATTACGTTCCTTCAAGATTGTTCCTGTGCGATGTAAAATTCATGTCAACAGCTAGTGCACACTGACAACGACAGTTTCTCACATTCTAGCAGCGTTTGTATTATCCATTTCAGTGAGTTTTGAAAATTTCACTCTTGCGCACCTTTGTTTTCGTGGGTGTCACTTTCACTTGCTTTCACCTAATTAGAATCGATTTCATGTTATCTTTTCTCTGGAATTTGTTACTTTCACCATCATTCACATATCGAAACTAGCATTCACACCTTCATATTTATATAACAAGTGTCATCTTCTAGCATGGGAATTGTTGCTTACCATGCAATGTGCAATTTTGGTTTGTTTCCAGGGGCATGTTTTGTGGCGAGGAGTTGTTCTTGTCATGTTTCACACTAAGGGAAGTATGTATTCATGTATTTTGGATGATTTATGTTGTGTTTCCAAGTATCAAAGTGTGTGACCATGGCTAATTCCTATCATTGTTCTCATTGGTCTAACTGATCCCACACGTAGCCAAATTCCAAAAAATTCCATCAGTGCTTGAGCTCAGTCCCCTTTTCCTCCAAAAAATGTGCAAATTTTTCCCTTAGTATGGACCACGCAAATATTTCCATCAGTCTGGATTGCATAAATTTTTCCCTCAGTCTAGCTTGAGTTGCGCACTCCGTAGTCTCAGAGCTCAAGCTCCACCCCTGACTTCTTGAGTTGCGCAACCGCACAGTCGCTAATCCCCTCTCTTGGTCCTCAACTCAATTACAACTCAGTTATTGGATCATCATGCAACATCTTATGCCAGGGGTTTATCAGACTAATGTTGTCTTGTCACGAATGGTTTGCAGATGCATAAATTATATCACGCTATGGAAAGATGATGAAGGAAGACAGAGAAGAGGAGAACATGCTAGAAGACACCTAAGGAGATGAGGAGATAAGATTATCATCAGACAATAATACAAAGGAACACTGGATTACAACAGAAGATCATGATCGAGACCGCAGGAATACTCCATTAGATTTACAACCCGTTCGAGGGTAGTTATGAAGAAAAAAGCATATATCATACAAAGGAAGAAACAATGAGAAGGAAAGCTTATTAGTGCCGCATCATGTGTCGTTGAAAACATTGAAAACCATTCCATGTATTTTCTTAAGCTATTTTTCTCCCTTTAGAAAAATGTTGTATTTTCTCATGTTGGTTGTCGTATTGCATGTATAGAACTGTTCTGGTGGTTTTAAGAGGTGATATCTTTGTAAATGAGTTTTTCTAACCATGTATATACATTGCACTCATCCTCAAAGTTGTAAGCGTTGTCGCACAAGTGTCGTCATGCTCGTCGCAAAGCGTATCCTAAGTGTCACACTTGTCATAACTTGTCCTAAAGTTGTGACAACGAGGAAAATACTTTATTCATCGGTCATGGATGATATATGTTGATTTGTTAAGTATTCTAAGTGTGTGATCACAATCAAAGTTTTATCACGCTAATCTCATCAATCCCACGCTTAGCCATTTTCAGAAAAACTTTCTGACCAAGCAACCTAGCTTCATCCAGCCTCCCTGAGCTATGCCCTGCACAATTTCAGTCCTTTAGCTATGACCTTGCTACTTGGCACTACACAGTGCAAATTTCCTGCCTCCCAAGACCGCTACATTACACAATTTTTGTGACCAAGCCTTGAACCTAACCTCCAGAATTACACAGTCATGACCCCCAGCCTGACCTGAACTGCACACTTTGCAAACTCAAGCCTCAATCTCAATCCTTGATCCCTTGAACTACGCAACTGCATAGTAGCCCAACCTTCTTTGTCCCCCAGAACTGTGTAGTGATCTCTCCTAGTACCCATCCCTCTAGTATGTCCCATTGGATCCGGGAAATGCGCAGTATTGTTCCTCAGCCTTGCCTGGCCTACGCACTATGTAGTCTTAAGGCTCAAGGCTTCCCATTGCCTGCCTAAATTATGAAACTGCACAGTCACTAAGCCCCCCTTCTCATCCTGTCACTTTTTCTGGGCTCAGTTTATGGATTAGGATGCATCATCTTATGCTAGGGGTTTTTAGATTGATGTCATCTCATCATGAGTGAATTGCAGGAACATGTACTCTATCATGTCATGGAAAGACGATGAAGAAGGAGATGGATGAGGGAAACATGTCAAGGGACACCTTTGTAGCTGAGCTTTCAAGTTGATTGATCAAGAAAAGAAAAGGGACACCAGTTTGTGATCACTGCCAAAGACATGAGATCGTTGAAGATCCCTTATCACTAAGCCATGTGGAGGTGAAAAGAGGACACTCAAGACACAACAACAACAGTGACTTGAAATTTCCACATCATCAAGCAGTTCATGTCAGTAGTGTCATGTCATGTCATGTCATGAGTTATCATATGCCATGTTATCCTTGATAACAACTAGGTTTTTCTAGGTTTGTCTTAGGTAAGTTAGGTTGGGTCATTTAGATGAAATAAGGTCATGAAGTTCATTAAATTTCAAAAATTGTACATATTTTAAGGGGTCTAAATAGTCATTGGTCGTGCAATATATGTCTTATCAAGGTAAATTTCAAAAAACTCTAATTGCATGGGTAATAAAGGTCATTTTGTGACACTTGGAAAATTTTTCTAGATTCCTCAACGTAGCCAGTGTAAAACAATATTATTTCGCTATGAAAGTGCCTGACAGTTCTGTAGCGAATTTTCCCTCCCAAGAACTGAAAACGCTACAAACTTTGTTTTTTATGCTAACGGTAGGATAAGCAGTATCTTGTCATAATTTTAGTGGTCACTAAACACTAAGTTGTCATGGTGCTATTTAGTTATGTGTCATCGTATTTCATGTTCATGTGTGGTAATCATTATGCCTTACATCATTTTGTTTTTCCCAATCATTTCTCTTTCCTAATTTAGCTCGATCCCTAATTTGGAAAGCAACACCTTGCCTTCATCCTTGTAAGGTGTTTGAACACTTTTCCAAGAGTCTTGAGTCTCGAACTATGCCATGTAGTTGTCTTAGGCTAGGTTTTACATGTGTCAAGGGAGGTGCTTGCTCTCTCAAACCATTCTGTAGGTGTCAAAGAAGAAGTTGATCAGCGTTGTGTTTGAATTTATGGCTTCACATAAAAATCCAAACAAGTGTGGCACTATGGTCAGATATGAGCCCATGGATATGAGGCTAATTTCATAAGACCCCAACTTCTCACAAGCCTTTGAAAATGCAGGTTTCATGCAGTTCTACCATAAACTGCAAGGATATCTTGCATATGTTTCTAAATATTTTTCTGTAAAATTCATTGGTACAGGTACGAAGGAGGGCATCCTCAATTCTACTGTGTCTCCTGACATAATTGCACATGAAACCGAGATTCAAAGGTCTGGAGAGTAGTGGTTTAAAGAAACCAAGTTTAAGCTTCAAAACTATTATGAATTTCTAAAGGAGGAGCACATAGGCACAGACATGAGCTCGAGAATTTCCATGACTTGTCTCAAGGATAACTAATCAAAACTGTTGATGGTGATTCAGAAATACTTTACCGCTGAAGGTATATTTCACATGATCTATCAATACCACTTCAGATTGTTGCTTCATTTCACAGTAAACAACCTCTGGATTTGCCATTTTTTCTGTTTAGGAGTTTAGGAAAAATGGCTGATAAGGTTCAAGCTAAACCTGAAAGTAGTGATACTTCTATTTTTCACCATGGTTTGATAAAATTCTTAGTTATGGAGGGGTTAAAGAAATTAAACAGGGATTGGTCCACTTTTTTGTTCTTGAGTGGGTGTGAGGTGGATGTCCTCACTCCTATAAAGACACTTAGATCAAAGACAAATACTTCAAGGAAAGATAAATAATCTAGGGCTAAAACAGAGGTTGAACATGAGGTGGAAGTGTAGACTAAGGTCCAGTCCATGGTGGAGCCAATGGAGGTAGAAATTGATCAATTATAGGAAACAATGGTGCCTCAAAAAACCCCTACCAGCAGTAAAGCCAAAACTGATATAAGAGCCCATAGAAGGATCACTAGAAGTCAGACAGAGGGGAAAGGAAAGCTAGAAGATATCTTGCAGGAAATCGACATTGAGGAATCTCTTATTATGAAGCCTGTAGAGGTCAAAGGAGCAAAAAATAAGAAAAAGAGTCTTAAGGCTAAGAAGCTAGATTTTTCCAAAGAAGACTTGCGTTTCGTTTTTAAACCTAGGAAGACAGACACTAGTTCATGGTTATCAAAGGGAGAAAACCTGAGAAACTGCACAAGGACCCAGAAAAGGAGAAACAACCAGCAAGGGAAGAAATAATAGAGTTATCTCCAACAAAGGCAGAGGTGAGCAAGGCAAGGAAGGGAAAGGAAAAAGTTCAAGAAAAATATGAACTGGAGCTTGTAAGAGAACATCTTAAGGAATCCAGAGAAGATATTTTGGAAACTAAGTTGGAGTTAGCTTACTTTAAACAAGAGAGGCAGGATCTCACAGAATTCAAAAAAGAAGTGAGAAAACAAATAGATTTTTATGATGAGGTTGCAGAGGGGTCAAGGAAGATGTCGAAGAGGAAACTTCCTCTACACATAAGGATGAAACATATCTTCAAGAGGAACAGATGGTTTCAATAAGAAATAAGGAAGTTACAAAGCCAAGTCAGAGAATTGGAAATACAAATGGAGATGGTGCAAGCAGAGTTGAAGGAAAAAAGGTTTAAAAATGACCGTGATGGAAGATGACCTTGCTGCTCCTTAAAATATGGTAAGACACGCATTTTTTGGCCACTTTCTGTCTTAGGTTATCATAGCAAGTCATTTACAGGGCTGAAAACATGTTTTTGGAGTTAAGGAGAAAAAAATGCAAAAATTGGTGAAGTTAGGCAAGTTCGTAGTGAGCTCTAGGCTTGAAGCCGAGTTTTCTGAACTCGCTATAGAATTGTTTGAGGCAAAACTCTCCGAAAAATATCATGTCAGAGGTAAATGAAGGCATGTGTTTACCTTATTATACCTAATGAAGACCCTCTCATAGGTATAAAAGTCAAAAAAGTTGCAGAAGGTGGTGTAATGAAAATTCTACAAAAACTACGCTACAAACCTTCCGAAATACTATGTTTTTTCCAATGTGCTAAAGTTTTGGTCTTTGTGAGGCATTTAATGCATTTCAGGAAGGAGATGAGTCATCAAAAGAGATTGTGAAGTTTCATTGGGACATCTGTTGATGAAGACAACTCAACAATACACTTCATAAGGGTGACATGGCTGACAACACATCACTTTTGCCACCTCACCAATAGACAACTCATCATCAAATTCAGTATATCACGACCTGAAATCCAGTATGATATTTTTCCACCTGAACATGGTTGTTTGCCACCTAAACAAGGTTGGTTGCTTTGATATCCATCATTATCATGGGATATTAAATGTTCTTGTTGATGCATTTAATAGAGATAGAGTCCTTGTTTACTACAAACTCTTTCAAATAGAATTATCTCTATTTTTTCTCAATGTAATGGAATCCTTTTTGGATTAGATCACTAGATTAGTTTCGAGAGTCTAGCACAGGTGGCAGACTTATGTGAAAGGGATTTAACTCTATAAATAGGGGATTTTTAGAGTTAGAGAGGGTTGATGGATGTAATGACCAGAGCTACTATTGTAATTTGTTTTTCACTTGGTTAATAGACAGTTTCAGAAGTATTTTTTTTAGACTAGAGATCTTCATTAAGCTTTTATTTGTTTGTGTCCTTTATCTTTTGAATGTTAATACAACTTTCTCATTCATAATTACGTTGAATTCATAAAATATTATGCTCTAACTTCCTTTATGTATTATGTTTGTTGTTAGAATTATTTTTGTAAGAGTTCATGTGCCTCAGTTTCCATGAATGATACTTTTTGTAATTTAATTTCCTTGTTGACTCCATGCCTAATGGTAGCCCTCACTCATCTTCCACCTGAAAAAATCATCTAAAAAGAATATAAGAGTTAGCCATCTTAATTTTAAGCCTATTTATTGAATATATTACCTTTTTCTTGAGAGAACTCTCTCTAGTTGGAAGGGATAACTTCCAACCCCAAGTGGTTTGAAATAGTTACATAAAATTGATCGTTGAACAACCCAATTAGTTCCAGTTTCGTGATAACATGCCACATCATAATTTTGGACCATGTAATTTTTCATTTGCAATATATTTTAAAGTGGAAGTCCAATGGACACGTTTAGAATATGAAGATTCATGTAAGTCAAATAGCCATGAAGGTAGTCAAAGAGTCACAAGGAAGGTGAAGCATTACATCTTGGCTATATATACACCCTCATTGTATGATAAAATTACCTTTTCACCTTGGCTCCTCGCGCAAGGCATTAGAGAGATAAGATAGTTATTTTAAGGAGCAAAAAGTGGCTCCAACACCCCACTAATGGAGATAATGGTTTTCATTGTTCCATGTGTCTTGGAACTTTCACTTAATTTTAGAAGCCCTATGGGCCAACACGTTCTACATGCATGGATTATGGATATTTGTAAGACTATTCTGTGAATGTTCGTAGTTCATGTTTTCTTTCATCTCTGCTAAAGTTGTTGAACTATTTTTGTTATTTTGGTACTTGTCATATTGATAATGTGTTGTAATTTATATTATATTTGTCGCATCCTTGTGGACTATTATGCTAGATATTAGACATATCTTCCTTATCATATTGATTTCAATGAGCGTCGCATATTTTTGGACTATTCTGCTTGATTTTGTATGAACACTTATTGTTCATGTGTGTCTCTATTAGGGTGGTACTACTACCTCTCTCTTAGAGGCTTACTTTTCCTCCCAGTCGTGGTTAAAGCACTTTGACACACATACGATCGATGAATCACCTGGCACACCCTTCTTGCTTTTTGAAGGTGCATGTGAACACCTCTCTCTTGCTAAAAGTTAGAGTCAAGGAAAATCCATAAGAATACATGGAAACTAGGCTAATATGACAGATGGGGCTCCTACTCCAAATGGTGTGAGGTCTAATTGGAACTTCACATCAGGGAGACCCCTTGTTTGACGGATTTTCAACACCATCAAAAATGGCACTAGAAGGAGGGCTAGATGAGAAGCTAATCTTGTTTAGTCTATTTTGAATCTCCTGTCATAAATGGCTCTTTCCCATATCATAAGCGCATGGTTTTTTTCTAACCTTCCTCCTGGAAAATTTCAATCCACATGGAACTTGTTCATGCCTTGTCTCAGTTCAAGTTTACTAGCTAGGGTGGTATATTTTTATCTAGACACATAAATGAATTTCTTGGGTTTTTTAAAACTCTCCAAATTGATGATCAAGATGTTATGTGTCTTCTATTCACCCTCACTCTCGAAGGCTGTGTTAAGAATTGGTTTCATACCTTACCCTATGCATCCATTCATTCTATTTGTAATTTTAATAAGGAGATTCATTAATCTTTTGATTGGTATGATAACTGATATGTTCATAGAAGAATTAGTCAACTAAGAATGGATCCCGATGAATCAGTTGAGAATTTAACTAATATATTCCTTCGTTTATCTTATGAGTTTCCTGAAGAAGATATAGATCAATATTTCTGTGAGAAGAAGTTTCAAGATTTGGTTCGGATTTCTTTGAATCAGTTTGAATATACACCACATGGTGTTTCTTCATCCAAAACTCTTGTAAAATAGGAGACAACCCTAATTTCAGAGGAGGAACCTATTATTCCTTTTATTCCTTGTCCTCCTCCTTTTCAAGTCCCGATGCAGGTGCCTCCTAGTGGTGATTATAATGTTGGGAAATATGAAAATCAAATCCCTAATCCATCTTCTCATTCTTCTTTCATTTTTCACGATTTAAATTCAATGGAGGAAATTCCAGATCGTTCCATGAAGCCCATGGTGAATACTGACTCCTCCATTCTGCAAGATGATGTTGTTATTCATAACTCTAGCCTCTAATATTATTTATATTCTTATTATCCTCTACCATTTATATTCCATGACTCTTTGTACCATGATTCACTTGATCAATCTATTCCACCAGCTCTCTTTCCACACTCTCTTGATATTCACAATGATGGTTCAAATTGTGATCAGATACAAGGTAGCCACATTACACAGGTTGGGGAGTAGGAAGGAGAAGATGATTTCGATATTTCTTCTATATTCCAAAATACTCCATGTGAATATGATGCACTCCCTTTCTTGGATGATTTTCAATATGCCAGTCTCGGTAGTGAATTAAAAGCAATCAGTTCATTCAATCAATCTGCAATATTGGGAAACAATCACTCTGATGAAGATGATTTTGTTGATGTATGTGATGATGAACTACCAAGTGCATCAGCTAATCTTTCGATTTCTCATGAAGATCTTAATTTAGATCTATAATATGATTCAGTCCAAGAATATGTGCTTATCGAAACTTCCTCTTCATCTCACTATCCCTTGTGCTCTACCATTTGCGAGACATTTTTTCACGATGGGGATACTCGATTGTCTTCATTGATGAGTAAGACTCTCAATTGGAAAAAAGTGGTTAGACCATCCATGATGAAAATTAAAACAATGAAATCATTGATTACTCTTCCCATCCCTCATCAGCTCTTTTTTTGCATGAAGACAACTCTTCAAATCAACTTGCTCACAAAATTTCCCCATTCCTTCATTTGAATTTGTGATCAAAATAATCTCTCGACTTGATTAATCTGGTTTTTGAAGTTGGAAAATCCGAAAAAATCAGTGACAGAGGTGGCTACCAGTAGTGGTCTTATTGAAAATAGTGGTAGAATCTATCCTCAAACCATGCATGAACTAGTACAATCTTCAATCTGTGATTTTATAATCCTGGAAAGTTCTGGGACCTACCAGGGAGTTGAGGCACATCAAGTTTTGATGATGGTTATGTCAGGATCTTGCAACTTTCGTAATCCCCTCGAACTAACCCAGATTTGGTTTATCCCACACAATCCTTCTCTTTTCATGATTTCACTAGATGAAAATTTCTTTTTGAAAAAAATTTGGTATTTCGGGTGTGATGTTTCAAATTTGCAAGATTTTACTTCTAACCAGATTAAAGATTTTTTTTTTTTTCAGTTCATTCATCTTCATGCAAATCTCTCACATTTTAAAGTATTTTGATGATTAAGATGCTTGCAAAATTTGTCACCAGTTACAGGAAAATGGTTTGACACATTTGGCTTGTGAGGAACTTGGTTCAATTGTTTAGAGAATTCGTAAAATTATTCAAAATGATTTATATTCATTTATTACAAGCTATGAATTTGATGCCTTAATTAGGTCATCTAATCATTATTATTTCCTTCATGAATGTAATTTGTTTTATCATTTAATCATCACCACATCTAATGAAAGTTGTTTTACATCCCTTAATATTCATCATTCAACGTCTCACTATTAGTATTTTTGTTGAGCAGTTGAGGCACTTTAGCCTTCGCCGATGGTTATGTCAGGTCCTCTTTATCTCGATGTTACTGTTGAATATAATCATATATATTTTCCCTCAAAATATTCCCATCATAATTCCATTCCTTTAATTGAAAATTCATATTTTCAAATATTTCAAGGTTTTCAACAGGATCATCATGAATTTTGTGATCAAATTGTTTAATGGTTGGAACAGACTTACCTGGAAAGCTCCGTCGCAAATAAAAAGTTTCAATAGTCCCTCGCGCTTGTTAAGGAGTTCAGAGTAGAAGGAGACACATATGCAAGAAGCTTCAAAGTTTTTTTGAAATATGGTATTCATCGAAAAGTAAGTATGTGAATTGGATGAAAGTAGTGGTTGTGACACTTATTTCTGCCTACAGGCAGGACCTTCAAAATTTTGTGCAAATTATTCAAGTTTTTATCTTTTCTTTTGCACATTACTTTTTATCTGTTTTAATTTTTCCTATATTTTTGGATGTAGGTCAGGAAAAACTACACTGGATTCACTGGAAATTTCATTAGACATGAACCCAAACTACTAGTTGTTAGGTCACGGGTAGGATTAGCTGCATCCTATTTTTCCCTCCTGCACTCATCCTGTGCTTGTTTTATTTAGTCTCTCTTATCTTCTTTTACTTTTATCTTGAATTTTTTCGTGCTATAGCTATTTTCTGTCTTTTCTTTTGATTTAGTTGTCTTTTTTTGTTACATATTTTCCATTGTTTCATCAATAAGACCTTGCATGAAGATCCTTTGCTGCCTGCACTTGGTTTTATGTTTCAGTGTTTTCAATCAGATCCAATCAAGTATTGAAGGACAAGGGGAAAATATAAACGAGCAAACCAATATCAGAGGTCGTACATATGATTATCTAAAGGGACAACCTCTCCTGCTCTCAATAAGTCGGAATCCTTGATCTGAATTTGAATGTTATTTTTTCTGTGCTAATTTCAATTTCTAATATAAAACTTATTTATTGATCTTATGTTTGATGTGCAGGTTCCCTTGTTACTTATGTGTGTCAAAGAGGTAATTAAAAATGAATTTTATGAATGTTTTTGAAAGCATAAAGCATGTATGTAAAATGTTGAATAACGACAACTTAAATAACAACAAACCATGACAAAGTAATCCATTAAAACATAGTTTTGATGAAGGATTTCACCCCTCCTAGGCTACATATCCTTGGTCCAACTCCATAACTTAGGCCTCTGTATTAGCTCAAATGTGCTCAAAGTGATGTTTAAATGCATCAATTTCTCTTGTAACTTATTCCAATGAGTTTAAAATGTCGAAATCTATCATAAATGTCTATTTTTTTACTCAATTTGGTTACTATATGCTCTGGGCATGGCCTTCCCTCCTCGTGGCCCTAGGATTCAAAAATATTCAAGGCAACAAAAACCTCTGTATATGACCTCTTCTACCTCTGAAACCTATTCCTATGGTGCCAAAACATCAAAATATACTAAGAATGACTCTTCATGCACCCAATTTGGTTGAAAATTATCTCAGTTATGGCAAAAACAAATCCTTCTGCAATTTCTCCACTAATTCTGGAATTTGGCTAGCTAACTCCACTAAAACTAGAGTTGCCTACGAATTTGGCGGACTCCGCCAAGTCTTAGGCAAGGTTTTACATGTGTCAAGGGAGGTGCTTGCTCTCTCAAACCATTCTACAGGTGTCAAAGAAGAAGTTGATCAGCATTGTGCTTGAATTTATGGCTTCACATAAAAAGCCGAACAAGGGTGGCACTATGGTCATATATGAGCCCATGGATATGAGGCTAATTGCATAAGACCCTAGCTTCTCACAAACCTTTGCAAATGCAGGTTTCATGCAGTTCCGCCATAAATCGCCAGGATATCATGCATAGGTGTCTAGATATTTTCTGTAAACTTCATTGGTACAGGTACGAAGGAGGGCATCCTCAATTTTACTGTGTCTCCTGACACAATTGCACGGGAAACCGTGATTCCAAGGTCTGGAGAGGAGTGGTTTAAAGAAACAAAGTTTAAGCTTCAAAAATATGATGAATTTCTAAAGGAGGAGCACATAGGCACAGACATGAGCTCGGGAATTTCCATGACTTGTCTCAAGGATAACTATTCAAAACTATTGATGGTGATTCAGAAATACTTTACCAGTGAAGGTATATTTCACATGATCTATCAATACCACTTCAGATTGTTGCTTCATTTCACAGGTAAAAAACCTCTGGATTTACCATTTTTTCTGTTTAGGAGTTTAGGAAATATATTTGATAAGGTTCAAGCTAAACCTGAAAGTAGTGATACTTCTATTTTTCACCATGGTTTTATAAAATTATTAGTTATGGAGGAGTTAAAGAAATTAAACAGGGATTGGTCCACTTTTTTTTCTTGAGTGAGTGTGACGTGGATTTCCTCACTCCTATAAAGAAACCTAGATCAAAGAAAAATACTCCAAGGAAAGATAAATAATATAGGGCTAAAATAGAGGTTGAACATGAGGTGGAAGTGCAAACAGAGATCTAGCCCATGGTGGAGCCAATGGAGGTAGAAATTGATCAATTATAGGAAACAATGGTGCCTCAACAAACCCCTACCAGAAGTAAAGCCAAAATTGATATAAGAGCCCATAGAAGGATCACTAGAAGTCAGATAGAGGGGAAAGGCAAGCTAGAATATATATTGTAGGAAATCGACATTGAGGAATCTCCTGTTGTGAAGTCTGTAGAGGGTAAAGGAGCAAAATATAAGAAAAAGAGTCTTAAGGCTAAGAAGCTAGATTTTTCCAAAGAAGACTTGGGTTTTGTTTTTAAACCTAGGAAGCCAGTCACTAGTTCATGGTTATCAAAGGGAGAAAAACCTGAGAAACTGCACAAGGACCCAGAAAAGGAGAAACAACCAGAAAGGGAAGAAATAATAGAGTTATCTCCAACAGAGGCAGAGGTGAGCAAGGCAAGGAAGGGAAAGGAAAATGTTCATGAAAAATATGAACTGGAGCTTGTAAGAGAACAACTTAAGGAATATAGAGAAGAGATTTTGGAAACTAAGATGGAGTTAGCAGACTTTAAACAAGAGAGGCAGGATCTCATAGACTTCAAAAAAGAAGTGAGCAAACAAATAGATTTTTATGATGAGGTTACAGAGGGGTCAAGGAAGACGTTGAAGAGGACACTTCCTCTGCACATAAGGATGAAACATATCTTCAAGAGGAATAGATGGTTGCAATAAGAAATAAGGAAGTTACAAAGCCAAGTCAGAGAATTGGAAATACAAATGGAGATGGTGCAAGCAGAGTTGAAGAAAAAAAGTTTTAAAAATGATTGTGATGGAAGATGACCTTGTTGCTCCTTAAGAGATAGTAAGACACACATTTTTTGGCCACTTTTTGTCTTAGGATATCATATCAAGTCATTTACAGGGCTGAAAACATGTTTTTGGAGTTAAGGAGAAAATTTTCAAAAATTGGTGAAGTTAAGAAAGTTCGTATCGAGCTCTAGGCTTGAAGCCGAGTTTTCGCTACAAACTCGCTGTAGAATTTTTTAAGGAAAAAATCTCCAAAAAATCTCATGCCAGGGGTAAATTAAGGCATGTGTTTACCTTATTATACCTAATGAAGACCCTCTCATAGGCAGAAAAGTCAGAAAAGTTGTAGAAAGTGGTGTAATGAAAATGATACAAAAACTAGGCTACAAACTTGCCTAAATACTCTGTTTTTTCCAGTGTGCTAAAATTTTGGTCTTTGTTAGGCATTTAATGCATTTCAAGAAGGAGATGAGTCATCAAAAGAGATTGTGAAGTTTAATTGGGACATATGTTGATGAAGACAACTCAACAATACACTTCATAAGGGTGATATCGCTGACAACACATCACTTTTGCCACCTCACCAATAGACAACTCATCATCAAATTCAATATATCAAGACCTGAAATCCAATATGATATTTTGCCACTTGAACATGGTTGTTTGCCACCTAAACAAGGTTGTTTTCTTTGATATCCATCATTAGCATGGGTTATTAAATGTTCTTGTTGATGCATTTAATAGAGATAGAGTCTTTTTTTATTACAAACTCTTTCAAACATAATCATCTCTATTTTTTCTCAATGTAATGGAATCCTTTCTGCATTAGATCTATAGATCAGTTTCAAGAGTCTAGCACAGGTGGTAAACTTATGTAAAAGGGATTTCACTCTATAAATAGGGGATTTTTAGAGTTAGAGAGGGTTGATGGATGTAATGGCCAGATCTACTATTGTAATTTGTTTTTCACTCAGTTAATAGACAGTTGCATAAGTATTTTGCTTAGACCTAGGATTTTGATTAAGCTTTTATTTGTTTGTGTCCTTTATCTTTTAAATGTTAATTCAGCTTGCTCATTCATAATTACTTGGAATTCATAAAATCTTATGCTCCAACTTCCTTTATGTATTATGTTTGTTGTCAGAATTATTTTTGTAAGAGTTCATGTGCCTCAATTTCCATGAATGATACTTTTTTGTAATTTAATTTCCATGATGATTCCATGCCCAATGGTAGCCCTCACTCATATTCCACCTGAAAAAATCATCTAAAAAACATATAAGAGTTAGCCATCTTAATTTTAAGCCTATTTATTGAATATCTTACCTTTTTCTTGAGAGAGCTCTCTCTGGTTGGAAGGGATAGCTTCCAACCCCAAGTGGTTTGAAATAGTTACATCAAATTGATTGTTGAACAACCCAATTAGTTCCAGTTTGGTGATAACATGCCACATCATAATTTTGGACCATGTAATTTGTCATTTGAAATATATTTTAAAGTGGAAGTCCAATGGACACGTTTAGAATATGAAGAGTCATGTAAGTCAAATAGTCATGAGGGTAGTCATAGAGTCACAAGGAAGGTGAAGCATCACATCTTGGCTATATATACACCCTCATTGTATGAGAAAATTACTTTTTCACCTTGAATCCTCCCGCAAGGCATTAGAGAGATAAGATAGTCATTTTAAGGAGCAAGGAGTGGCTCCAACACCCCACTAATGGAGATAATGGTTTTCATTGTTATATGCGTCTTGGAAATTTCACTTAATATCAGAAGCCCTATGGGCCAATAGGTTCTACATGCATGGATTATGGATATTTGTAAGACTATTCTGTGAATGTTTGTAATTCATGTTTTCTTTCATCTGTGCTAAAGTTGTTGAACTATTTTTTTTATTTTGGTACTTGCCATATTGATAATGTGTTGTAATTGCTATTATCGTTGTCGCATCCTTGTGGACTATTACGATAGATATTAGACATATCTTCCTTGTCATATTGATTTCAATGAGCGTCGCATATTTTTGGACTATTCCGCTTGATTTTGTACGAACACTTATTGTTCATGTGTGTCTCTATTAGGGTGGTAATACTACCTCTCTCTTAGAGGCTCACTTTTCCTCCCCGTCATGGTTAAAGAAATTTGACACACATACGATCAATGACTCACCTGGCACATCCTTCTTTCTTTTTGAAGGCACATGTGAACACCTCTCTCTTGCTAATAGCTAGAGTCAAGGAAAATCTATAAGAATACATGGAAACTGGGCTAATATCATGGATGGGGCTCCTAATCCAAATGGTGTGAGGTCTAATTGGAACTTCACATCAGGGAGACCCCTTGTTTGACGGATTTCCAACACCATCAATAATGGCACTAGAAGAAGGGCTAGATGAGAAGCTGATCTTGTTTAGTATGTTTTGAATCTCCAGTCATAAATGGCTCTTTCCCATATCATAAGCCCAGGGTGTTTTTCTAACCTTCCTCCTGAAAACTTTCAATCCACATGGAACGTTTTCATGCCTTGTCTCAGTTCAAGTTGAATGGCGAGGGTGGTATATTTTTATCCAGACATATAAATGAATTTCTTGGGTTTTCTAAAACTGTCCAAATTGATGATCAAGATGTTGTGTGTCTTCTATTCACCCTCACTCTCGAAGGTTGTTTTAAGAATTGGTTTCATACCTTATCCTATGCATCCATTCATTCTCTTCATCATTTTAATAAGGAGCTTCATTCAGCTTTCGATTGTTATGATAACTGATATGTTCACAGAAGAATCAAACAACTAATAATGGATCCTGATGATTCAGTTGAGAATTTCGCTGATAGATTCCTTAGGTTATCTTATGAGTTTCCTAAAGAAGATATGGATCAATATTTATGTGAGAAAAATTTTCAAGATCTAGTTTGGATTTCTTTGAATCAGTTTGAATATACACCACATGATGTTTCTTCATCCAAAACTCTTGTAAACCAGGAGACACCCCTAATTTCAGAGGAGGAACCTATTATTCTTTTTATTCCTTGTCCTCCTCCTTTTCCAGTCCTGATGTAGGTGCCTCCTTGTGGTGATTGTAAAGTTGGGAAATATGAAAATCAAATCCCTAATCCATCTTCTCATTCTTCTTCCATTTTTCATGATTCAGATTCAATGGAGGAAATTCCAGATCGTCCCATGAAGCCCATGGTGAATACTGACTCCTCCATTCTGCAAGATGATGTTGTTATTCATAACTCTAGTCTCTAATATTATTTATATTATTATTATCCTCTACAATTTATATTCCATTACTCTTTGTACCATGATTCGTTTGATGAATCTATTCCACCAGCTCGCTTTCCACACTATCTTGATATTCGCGTTGTTGGTTCAAATTGTGATCAGATACAAGGTAGTCACATTACACAGGTTGGGGAGTAGGAAGGAGAAGATGATTTCAGTATTTCTTATATATTCCAAAATATTCCATGTGAATATGATGCACTCCCTTTCTTGGATGATTTTCAATATGCTAATCTCGATAGTGAATTAAATGCAATCAGTTCATTCAATCAATCTGCAATATTGGGAAACAATCACTCTGATGAAGATGATTTTGTTGATGTATGTGATGATGAATTACCAAGTGCATCAGCTAATATTTCGGTTTATCATGAAGATTTTAATTTAGATCTATAATATGATTCACTCCAAGAAGAATTTCTTATCGAAACTTCCTCTTCATCTCACTATCCCTTGTGCTCTACCATTTGCGAGACATTTTTTCACGATGGGGATACTCCATTGTCTTCACCGATGATTCAAACTCTCAATTCGCACAAAGTGGTGAGACCATCCATGATGCAAATTAAAACAATGAAATTATTGAGTACTATTATCGTCCCTCATCAGCTCTTGTTTTGCATGAAGACAACTCTTCAAATCAACTTTCTCACAAAACCTCCCCTTTCCTTCATTTGAATTTGTGATCAAAATAATCTCTCGACTTGATTAATCTGGTTGTTGAAGTTTGAAAATCCAATAAAATCAGTGACAGAGGTGGCTACCATCCGGTGAGTAGTGGTCTTATTGAAAATAGTGGTAGAAGCTATCCTCAAACCATGCATGAACTAGTACAATCTTCAATATGTGATTTTATAATCCTCGAAAGTTTTGGGACCTACCAGGGAGTTGAGGCACATCAAGTTTCGGTGATGGTTATGTTAGGATCTTACGACTTTCGTAATCCCCTTGAATAAACCCATATTTGGTTTATCCCGCACAATCCTTATCTTTGCATGATTTCACTAGATGAAAATTTATTTTTGAAAAATGTTTGGTATTTTGGGTGATGTTTCAAATTTTCAAGATTTTACTTCTGACAAGATTCAAGATTTTTTTTTTCAGTTCATTCATATTCATGCAAATCTCTCACATTAAACTCAAGCTTGGAATGTGAATCTCTCATAGAATCATGGAATTGTGAAGTTGATCGTTCCAAGGACTATCTTTGGCCAAATGAATCATGGTTATCGAATTCATTTCTTAAAAGTCAGCTCCTAGTTCTTCGCACCAAAAAATATGTCCTCTCGTCGCACCAAAAATCCTCTTGAGTGATAATGAATGCACAAGTTATCGCACAAATCAAGTTCTTCTCTATTCACCATGTCCTGACTGGTCTCTTATATTTTTTGTGCTGGAATCCATTTTAAAGTATTTTGATGATTACGATTCTTGAAAAAATTGTCACGAGTTACAGGAAAATGGTTTGACACATTTGGCTTGTGAGGAAGTTGGTTCAATTGTTTAGAGCATTCGCAAAATTGTTCAAAATGATTTATATTCATTTATTACAAGCTGTGAATTTGATGCCTTAATTACTTCATCTAATAATTATTCTTTCCTTTATGACTGTCATTCATTTTATCATTTTATCATCACCATATCTAATGAAAGTTGTTTTACATCCCTTGATATTCATCATTCAACATCTCACTATTCGTATTTTTTTCGAGAAGTTGAGGCACTTTAGCCTTCGCTAATGGTTATGTCAGGTCCTCTTTATCTCGATGTTACTATTGAATATAATCATATATATTTTCCCTCAAAATATTCCCATCGTAATTCCATTCCTTTAATTTCAAATTCATCTTTTCAAATATTTCAAGGCTTTCAAGAGGATCATCATGAATTTTGTGATCCAATTGTTGAATGGTTAGAACAGACTTACCTCGAAATCTCCGTCACAAATAACAAGTTTTGATAGTCGCTCACGCTTGTTAAGGAGTTCAGAGTAGAAGGAGACACATCCGCAAGAAGCTTCCAGGGTTTTTTGAAATATGGTATTCATCGAAAGGTAAGTATGTGAATTAGGTGAAAGTAGTGGTTGTGACACTTATTTCTGCCTACAGGCAGGACCTTCAAAATTTTGTGCAAATTATTCAAGTTTTTATCTTTTATGTTGCACATTACTTTTTATCTATTTTAATTTTTCTTATCTTTGTGGATGTAGGTAAGGAACAACTACACTGGATTCACTGGAAATTTCATTACACATGACCCCGAACTACTAGTTGTTAGGTCACGGGTAGGATTAGTTGCATCCTAGTTTTCCCTCCTGCACTCATCCTGTGCTTGTTTTGTTTAGTCTCTCTTATCTTCTTTTACTTTTCTCTTGCATTTTTTCGTGCTTTATCTATTTTCTGTCTTGTCTTTTGATTTAGTTGTCTTTTTTTTTGACGTCTTTTCCTTTGTTTCATCAATAAGACCTTGCATGAAGATCCTTTGTTGCCTGCACTTGGTTTTATGTTTCATTGTTTTCAATCTGATCCAATCAAGTATTGAAGGACAAGGGGAAATTATAAAAGAGCAAACAAATATCAAATGTCGTACATATGATTATCTAAAGGGACAACCTCTCCTTCTCTCAATAAGTCGGGATCCCTGATATGAATTTGAATGTTATTTTTGTTGTGCTAATTTCAATTTCAAATATAAAACTTATTTATTGATCTTATGCTTGATGTGCAGATTCCCTTATTACTTATGTGTGTCAAAGAGGTAATTAAAAATGAATTTTATGAATTTTTTTGAAAGAATAAAGAATGTATTTAAAATGTTGAATAGAAGCAACATAAATAACAGAAAACCATGAAAAAGTGATCCATTAAAACATAGTTTTGATAAAGGATTTGACCCCTCCTGGGCTACATATCCTTGGTCCAACTCCATAGCTTGGGCCTCTGTATTAGCTCAAATGTGCTCAAAGTGATGTTTACATGCATCAAATTCTCTTGTAACTTATTCCAATGAGCTTAAAATGTTGAAATATATCATAAATTCCTATTTATTTACTCAATTTGGTTACCATATGCTCTGGGCATGGCCTTCCCTCTTGGTGGCCCTAGGCTTCAAAAATATTCAAGGCAACAAAAACCTCTGTATATGACCTCTTCTGTCTCTGAAACCTATTCCAATGGCTCCAAAACATCAAAATATACTAAGAATGACTCTTCATGCACCCAATTTGGTCGAAAATTGTCTTAGTTATGGAAAAAAAAAATTCTTCTGCAATTTCTCCACTAATTCTAGAATTTGGCCAGCTAACTCCACTAAAACTGGAGCTTCCTCTGAATTTGGTGGACTCTGAAAATTCTTTGACCAGTTTAACTACGCATTAAATTAGTGATAATAATGGTATAAATGTGGTATTAGCGCTAATCACGTTTAAGTCTGGAGCCCTCAGTGTATGGTCATGGAGTGTGGTCATATTATGAGGGGTTGGCACGCGGGCTGGCACCTCTGTTTCCGCCACGTAGAAATTTTCACATTCAAATAGGAGGTGAGTGCATAGGATTTCATTGCAATGATCCCATGGCCCAACGGTGGATTGTAATCGGTGGAAAGGGAGAGGTCTTGGATTCAAACCTGAACTCAAACCCTGCCCTCGTATATGTATTTTTGCAACGAAACCATTAGAACCTTTATATAATCGCACCAGTCTGAAGTTAATCCATGGTAATAATGAATCCAGGCCAACCTTAATATATTCCCATTCGAACTTTAGTATAGGACTTAGGCCACTATATCATATACTTCGGCCTCCGTTTAATATAATTAAAATGTGTCATTACATTCAACCTTTGATATAATTGTTCCACCATTGCGATGTATAAAACTTCGACCATGTAATATATATCATGCCACCATTAAAATTTTATGCGGATTATGGTTTAGGTTTTATAAACATATATGTGTGGAATATAATAATGTTAATTCGAAATTAATTAAGGTTTAATTAAATATTATTAAAAATAATATATATATATATATATATATATATATATATATATATATACTAATATATAATATAATATATGATTAAAAATCATATAAAATAATAATTGATGACATGGAATCCCAGTCAGCATTCAGGGAATCTTCTTCAGTTTTATAATATATATTAATATATATATATTATTTATATTAATATTTTATTAAACATATATATATATATATATATATATAACCTTAATTAATTAAAAAATAAATAACAATTTCCAGCACAAAAATCCATAAACCCAAATTCAACCCTTGGAGGTCATTGGAGAAATTTTACCTTCACAAACCAAATTGGCGAATCCAGCAATGAAACTTGTCACAGTCCCATTGGATTAAAACTGAATAAGATTCCCTGAATACTAACTAGGATTCCATGTCATCAGCCTGTACCTGTTCTACAATTTTTTAATAAAAATTTTCCTATTCTGACGGTGATCAGTAGAGCATAACTTCCTCATCCGAACTCGGTTTTCAACAAAACAAGTTGTGTTGGATTACTTGCAATGGGTCCTTCACTATTTTTCTGGTTTCATTCAATTCTAAGCACTTTCATTTTTGAGCTAAAATACTGAGCCTCTTATCATTCCTCCCCACTAGAAGCCTTTTGGACCCCAAAATCTCTCTTATTACTGATTATGTGGATGAGGGTAATGTTCCCTCACCCTTCCAGTATCTATCCATTGAAACCTTCCCAATTTCGTCATTTGGAGCTTTTCACTGTTCATTAAATTAGTGATAAGCATGGTTTAAATGTGGTCTTAGTGCTAATTGCGCTTAAGTTCGGAGCCCTTGGTGTATGGTCATGAAGTATGGTCATATTGTGAGGGGTTGGCCCATGGCCTGGCCCCATTATTCCCACCATGGATTAATTTTCATGTTCAAATAGGAGGTGAGTGCATAGGATTTCAATGCAATGGGCCCATTAAACATCAAACCTTTAAACATTCACACCAGTCTGAAGTTAATCCATGATAATAATGAATCCAGGCCAACCTTTTTTTTCCACAGGAAAAATAGTAGCTTCTATTCATAAGAAATAAAAGTTACATATTGTATATGCAAAGAGAATATTCATATCAACAATAAAGCTAGATCATGATAGAAAAATAAATAAATAAAATTGAAACATATGATAAGTGTCTGAATAGATACATATTCTGTGACAACAATATTAACATAATAATCTGTGTACAAAATATGCTATAAGTAATATAAAAAAATAATTCAAGAGCAGCCTTTGTTAGGGTTTCACCCCATCCTTTGATCAGGATCAATAGGACGGTGAAAATTTTGGTAAAATGCATGTTCGTTCTCCTCATGTATCTCTATGTGGACTCTCAGTAGGTGCAACACCTCCTTGGATAGGAGATCAGAAATCGTGTTCCTCTCCATGTAAATATGATGACATGAGATGTAATCAAAATGTGTTTTGAGTTGAACTACTTCATCCAAAATGTTCTGGAGTGTGTGCACATGACAGGCTATGTGTTGGTTGAACCAATCAATGATAATTTTGGAGTCGCCAAAGATTTGTAGATTATGGCAGTTTTTAGTGATGGAAAATTGAAGAAGATACAGAAGGTAGGAAAGTTCAGAAAAATTGTTGGTGCCACGCACTAGACTGATCTTTACTTTTAAGAAAGGTAAAGGAGAAAAATGAAGTAGGAAGCCACCTCCACAACCATGAATTTGTGCAAAACCATCAAAATATACCGAGGGTAGGGAGTGATAAATATGTTCAGGGGTGATAGTCCGGGGAGGGGAAGGTGGGGGATCATCCGAAATCATATGATAGATGAAGATAATTTGAGCAAGAGATGAGATCCAAATGAGAGGAGAGTTGTGGAAGATGGCCAGATTGCGAGCAATCCAAATGCCCCAGCAAAATAATAAGGGAAGGTTACGAAGCTTGTGGGGATTATAAGATATCCACCATGTATCCCATGTAGTGGATAGAGACGGCCCCTCCCGGCGAAGTTGGAGGTTGAGGGAGATGATGATAAGATGCCAAATATCATGGATGGCTGGGCAATTGAGGAAAAGGTGTACGGTGTCTTTAGCAGTAGTAGCACAAAGGGTACATCTATTGGGTCCAATATGTAAGTGCTTCTGGAGATTAGCCCCCGTAGGTATTTTATCTGATAGAATGCACCACATGAGGAGCCTCGCTTTAGCAGGTCCTTTTAATTTCCATAGGGTGTGCCACCAAGGGAGCAGAGAAACAGGCCGATGTGGACTGTATATGTGAAGGTACACCTCTTTTGGAGTGTATTTGTCATGTTTTTAAATAGTCCAGATGAGTTCATCCTCACGGTCAGTGATCCTGACATGAAAATATCTTAATACATACAGATATATAGTCCAAGTCACCTCCCATTATGGATGAAGTTGTAAATCTAGATGATTTAACCAGCCTTGGGTGAATATGGTAGATCAGTCTCTATCAGCAATTTGATGCAGTGTGTGGATACTAGCACGGTTGAGGGTGTCAATGAGTACATGCGGGAGGATGTGAGTGTTACTGCATCCCATCTAGGGATCCCAACCAATACGCACCAAAAAACCTGTACCAATCTTCCAGGCCAGTCTAATATTAATGTGTTTGATGGAGCACTGAATAGCTCGCCAGATCGTGGAGAAATTGGGATGTTGTGCAGGTAGTTGATGGAGCAATTCAATAGTGCTGAGTGGGTGGATGTATTTGAGGATGACAACCTTGGTCCATAAGTTTTTGTAGGTGAGAATTTTCCACTCAAGTTTAGCAGCAAGTGCCTGTGCAAAATTCGAAATATCTTTTATTCCCCACCCACCCCAACTCTTAGGTAATGCAATATGCACCCATTTAGACCAAGCAAAAGTGTGACCTTCTTTAGCCTCGATCGAGAGAAATTTGTGACATATCTTCTATATCATGTGTATCATTCCTTTTGGAATCCAAGCCAGGGACATCCAGTACACCAGAATGGCCTCCAAAAATGACTTGATAAGTACCAACCAACCTGCCCTAGAGAGCTAGTGGTGGCACCAGTTGTTCAGTCTCTTTTAAATCTTGGAGATTAACTAATTCCATTCAACAGTTTTATATTTGATAGGTTTTAGGTAGAATCCCAAGTATTTATGTCCATCTTCAAAACGGGTAGGAGTAAAAGGGAATCTCTGTTGCACATAATGGACCTCATGTGGAGATCAGCCATAACATGACAAAGTGGATTTGTTGTTGTTGCTGCATTGCATTCCTGTAACAGTACAGAATAATAAAAGTATGGATGTCACCACTATGGATTCACCTAAATATCCATTCATAAAAAGAATGATGTCATCAACAAATAGCAGGTGAGTGAGGATACAATTCTCCGAAATATGAATGCCTTTTAGTCTGCCTCTATCCCTTTCATCAATGATGCATCTGCTGAGGCCTTCCATAATCAGGAGGAAAATAAGGGGGGATAGTGGACAACCCTAGTGATCGACGAAATTATAAAGATGGTATGGGGAGAACTACCATCGTCACTCGCAATGCTCATGGAAGATGTGGCCATCCAATTGGCAAGAAACATTAATGGTAATTTCATACATGATTTTGAGTTTAATGCTCTTTGTTGCCTCCCATTACTCCATAGTATTGGAAGGTATAATTCTCATTTGGCATGGATTCTTTGAATTTCTCATAATTCTCTTTCCTTTGCTATTCTCACTCTATTGTTTTCCCAACCTTTCCCCTTCCTATTATTGATTTTCTTGACAACCAACCTCTATTTCTGGCCCTTCTAGTTGTTTAATTCTTTTCCTTCCTTTGGTTCTCCCTATTTTTTAATAGATGACACCTTAGTGTTTCTAACAAGGATACAATCCCATTGGTTAATGTGACTAGCTTCAAAGTCCTTTCCCAGATGTACTCCCTCAACTCGTTAGTGAGATAGTCTCTCAAGCCTTCACATTTCTTCCTTCATACAACTACTGTGATACGAAAATATGTGAGTTGTTCATGTGATGGTGGGGGATGAAACTCTCGGGGTGGCATGTGAGCTTAGTTTCATGCCAAATATTCTACTCATCTCTACCATGACTAAACTCTGTCAAAAGTGTAGCAAGAGTTTATATAACTAAAGGAGGGAATTTAGATGAAATGCTATTATAATTCGAATATAGAGCTACTTAAGGAGCTCATTTCCTGGGTTCCAGACACTAAGCACACACGCAACAAAAAAAATTATTATTTCCATAAAATTGACATGTACTAGAAACTTAATATGCTCCTTGGCAAAGTATTTCAATAATATCATGTTGCATCGAATAAAATTATGGTACTTCTTGAAGAAATTGAATTGTATTTGATTAACATACGTAACAACCCACGATTAAAGTTCATGTAATAAAGAATAACCAAGGAAAATAAGAACAAGGTCATGAGACATGTATTCCAAGCTGAATGTTGGGCAAGCACTACAATGGGCATCACTTTTGGTTCATTAATGACTATGGAAATTGGAAAAGGAAATGGCAAAGAAAAAGAGGTAAAAATTGACATTTATTTATGAAAATAAAGGAAAATAGAAGAAAAGGGAGGTGAAGAGACACATATTTGCATGCTAAGGAAATTAGAGGAAAAATGAGGGTATATGAATAAAATAGAGCCATCAATAATAGAAAGGCATCATAGAACCAGGTCACAGTTGTTTTTAGTTTTCAACATTGGGTCAAGTGAGAAAGAGAGGGAGAGCTCCAAGAGAAAAAAGAAAGAAAACAAACAAAGGAATGAAAATGAAAGAAAAGGAGATTCGAGAAAAGCGAAGGAAAGCAAGGAGAGGGTTGGACCAACAACTTCAACATGAATATTTTGTAGGTAACAGGTTGCATGTGTGATTTCCTAGTTGAGGTGTGAATGCATTGGACATGCATGTGTTTATTTGGTTTAATTGTTTTCATTGGTGTGGGTTTTGTCAGGTTTAAAAGTGGTTTCATCCTTGCCTTTCGATTTCTTGGATAGGCATGGTCTGATGGGATTCATTTCTTGGTTGAGATTTCTATTGTCGAAGGGTTTTGGAACTGGGTGAGGTGGTATTAGGGAAATTCCCAAGGGTTGGGGGTGGAGATGGTTTTATCTGGGAAGCCCTCGACAAGTGGGTAGGTATAGGAAAATTCCTCAAGGTATGGTGAAGGAATTATGAGGCATCCAAGATTGGTTTGATTTTGTGATCTTGGGACCTATTTAGGTGAGATCATGGTAGTTTAAGGGTGGAGGTGATTTAACCTTTGGATTCCATTGGTTGTTTCTAACTTGGTTTATCCCATGAGATCCCATATTCATTCTTGGAATATGGCACAGGGGTGATTGGATAAAAGAAATATTTGGTTCAACTCAATCTATGGTTGGGTGGTACGTGGAAGTTCCTGACTTGGTTGGCTTTTGCATATGTCAATAAGAGTTATTTTCCTATTATGATTTATGAGCACTTGTACTTGTTATTATGTTGTGATGGTTTTCCTATCATGGTTAATGTTTTAGTTTTATGCTAGTTACGAGCATAGTTCTATGATGTGCTCTAGCTATGGCCCTTGTTCATTATTTGATAAGTATTTGAATGGTTGATGAATGCATGGGATAACAAGTGTTTTTGAAGCTAATTGAGAGGGATTTAGACATTCTTGGTAGTTTTCAAATGAATTTTAGATATTTATAACCAGATATGCATTCATGACCTATAACTCGAATGTTTACAATGTGTTTGGAAAAATTTCTAGTGTGTTATAGGTTTTCTAGGTCACGTTTTGGCTTCAAGTTTGAATGATTGTCATTTTTGTTATGAGAAATATGATTATGGAAACTTACAGGAAGTTAAGCGCAGTGGTCTAGAGACTAGCCTAGAAAATTGGCTAAGATCTTGAGACTGTAGGCATATAATTGGACATATGAGGCTATAACCACATGAAACAAGGCTTGTGAGTGTAGTTGGAGCCTCACAACAACATGAAAGCAATTTCAATTGTGCGATCATAGGTCTAGGTCATAGAAAAAAGGTTCCAGCTCAAGGATTGGTCACCTAGGGTGGTTTTTCATCCTATGAGTGATTTGTGGCTGTTAACGAAGTTCATTAAGTCTTAGTTCTAGGCCTCACTTCATTAACTGGAACTAGGAGATCAAGTCATGTCATAGTAGCACTTTCCTTAACATTTACCCATA
The DNA here is from genome assembly GCA_034641835.2 of Pinus albicaulis. NCBI lineage: Eukaryota > Viridiplantae > Streptophyta > Pinopsida > Pinales > Pinaceae > Pinus > Pinus albicaulis. The sequence continues at coordinate 921,770,421 of CM076584.1, read as the reverse complement.
GGGCTTGTAAAATCAGGTAAATGTTGGGAGGATTGTGTATAGATTGGTATTATAGCCTCTAGATTCAAACACTTGGACTGGATGGGTGGGATGTGATTGTTATGCATGCATGTCAATCGTATGCATGCATTATGATGGCTATAATTATCATTTATATCGTCGGTGTTACAATTTGAGTTACCATGCATGATGATTGAGATGATGTTGATAGGTTGATATGTTGGTGTCATTATGAGTATATAATTATATATCATACTAATCTATACTGATTTGTGCAGATGAGATAGCCTCCCCTAAAATTCACTAACGTATGTTTGATTATGTTTATATTTGGTTTATATGACATGGTATGTTTTCAGGAAGAAGAAGATCATATGTGACGAGAAAAATGGTGGATTATAGCTCATGTAACTCTCCTTATAGATCAACTGAGTAGCATGGGGAAGAGTACTCTCCTGACATAGTAGATACATTGATAATTTTGAAGGAATAAATCAAGAGTTGTATGGCAGATAATGATAGGATAATTTAGTTATGGGAAATACTTTCCAAAGCTTAGGATCATCAATTCGAGTTCAATGTACTGATACTTCAGAACTTATCAAATTTACAGAGATAGGGCTAGCCACATATTAGTAATGGATAGGAGGAAAGGACTAATGGGGCATATGGTAGAATATCTCGATTAGGGCACAGGTTGGATAGGGATGACATAGTCAGAGGTGGAAAATGGTTGGAAACACTTGTTAGGAGAGGTAGTGGTTATGGATTCTATTCTAGTTCTAGTTCAAATAGACATCATGGTCATCATTGCTATCATCCTTAAAAGATGAGTGAGAGGGGTTACTTTCCAGATGAGTTCAAGAAATCCAAGCCTCTTATGCTTGATGGAGAGTTGAAGAATCTGGAAGATTCAGAAGCATGGTTGTTGGGGATGAAGAAGTTGTTCGAGTTGCACGATTATACAAATAATATGAAAGTATGGATAGTTATTTTTATTCTCAAGGGAAAAGAAGGCATTTGGTGGGAATATGTGAAGCGTTTCAGAGGCATCGGGATAGGGGAGTTGAGTTGGCATGAGTTCAAAAGACTCTTCAAGAAGAAGTACTTATCTAAGAGATATTATGATGGAAAGGCAAAGGATTTCTATGAGATTAATATGGGATCTATGATAGATGAAGTGTACATGCCAAATTTTATGGAGTTGTTGAGGTATGTGCCTTACCTCAAGGATGATAAAAACAAGGTTAAAAGGTTTATCATTGGGTTGCCATTAGCTTTCAAGGAACGAATTAAGTATGATGAGCCTTGGTCATTGGAGGAAGTCATCATGAAATTCAAGCATTGAGACGAGCATTCGAAGTGCAAGTTTGAGCCTAAGCATGATTGGAAAGGGAAAATGGCCTCTGAAGTGGTAAATACCTTAGGATGTAGGTGAGAAAGAAATTGTGGCTCCTTACAAGAATTTCAATATAGCTGAGAAGGGACATGGACCTCAGCCTGGAGAGTAGTAGAATAAAGGTAGTGGAAGAAAATTGTTACAATGTTGGATTTGTGGCAAAGATCATCGTAAGAAGTATTGTCCATTGTATCAGGGCGGAATAATTTAGTTCTATAGTCCTCAGGAGGCACAGATAGTTGGGGATGTTGTTCATAACATTCCTCGAATTTATGAAACCTTTGATAAAAAGCAAGCAAATCACTAGGAATCCATTATTGAGATGGAAGGTAATCTTGTTGGGCCTCAAATATGTCCATTTTCGACAGTACAATATCACCATTCATAAGATAAATTCTGATACTTTTTAACTCATTTCATACCATAATTCCACAACTTGCCGCCAATACATATCCTACACTTCGTGGTTGATTATCATTAGTTTTATTGAATTTAAATGATTAGAGAATACTTTGCTATGATTTTATAATGATGGTGTTTCCAGGTTCATTTACTGCAAGGATCCATTGCCAGAATTATTCATAAGTTAATTAAACTAAAATGGTACATGACTAAGTACAAAATGCATAATTCTTGGAGGTGAAAATCTAAAATTTGTGATCAAATGGAGAAGAATATTAGGATTATGAGATGCAGGTTTTGTTCAAAATACCCTCATTCAGGTAGCCCAAAAATTGTTTGGAAAAATTCTTCATCACGAAGAAGTTATGGTCAAGGGAGTATTAATTAGAGAATCAATGCTGAAATTTTGTGTTAAGTATAGAAAATCTAGGTTTGACGATTTCAAATCAGCCATATGGAGGACCAAGATTGGGACAGTTGTTGCACCCTCTAGAAGATTTTCATTTGGATTATCTTATATCTATTCTTTTACTTTACTTAGCTATTATCCATTCCTTACTCCACTTAGTTAATTTGTTGCAACCATTTCCATTGGCTGAACTTTTTAAAAAGGTTGTTGTTTTGTAAGGATTCACACACATGCATAACTTTGTATAAGGATATGCATAGTTTCCTGTAAGGAAGATATACGCTCAGATAAACAGGTGGTTGTTGCATACCTCTTATTCATGTCTGAACTAATGTCTAATTGAACTAAATATAATTATGGTTTAAACATTTATTTTCATGTAATTATTATGATTTCTGGTTTTTAAAGCATTGAGCTAGTTTAAGACTTGCTTCGGGAAGTGGCAAGGGCCCATCACAACCTGGAGCCGAGTCATGTGATCATTATATATTGTAGGAAGTGTGTTTTACTACAATTCATAGAATTACATTTCATTTTGAAATTGTTTCAGAAATAGTTCTCAGGTTTCCTGTATTCTGCACTTAAACCATTGCTCTGTTTTTCTTGAATTTGGAAAGGGACAATGAGTATGTTGTCACAGATTCTTTCTGAACGGAGGAACAATGTTGATCAATATTTCCTGTGCATGAATGATTTCATAATGACAGTTATGAATACTTATAGGAAAGCACAATTTCAATAATAATTGTGTCATGAACTCCAATTTGGTTCAGCTTTGTAATTCTGAATCATGTATATTTCTTAATAATGTAAAAATCCTGTAGCATTATGTTTTACATAATATTTCCTAGAAGTAGTAAGGTAGGACATTAATCATTAATGAAAACTGTAGCAAGATAGTATGTTAATACTCTTGTTGTCGAAGTTGCTTAGAAATTTACTCCAGGTGATTCATTAGGAAATTCTCATGAATTTCCTATCCTATTACATCCTTGCAATAAAAAGGGAAGAAATTTGAATGGAAAGAGGAATCTGTATCTAGTTTTAAACAGTTGAAACAATTACTTACAAATTCTTTGGTATTGAAGATTCTAGATCCGGATAGAGAGTTCGTGGTGTGTATAGATTCTTACAAGAGAGGACTTGGTGGGGTTATGTTGCAAGAAGGACAAGTAGTATGCTATGAGTCAAGGAAATTGAACGATCATGAGCAGAAATACATGACACATGATATTGAGTTGGAAACTATTATTCATGCACTAAAGATGTGGAGGCACTATCTTCTTGGCGGGAGGTTCATCTTAATGAGTGATGAAAATGGATTGAGATACTTATTTTACCAATATAATCTGAATTCCAGGCAATCTATATGGTTCGCTACGATCAATGAGTTTGAATTTGAGATCAGACACATTAAGAGTAAAGAGAACAGGGTTGCATATGCTCTTAGCAGAAGAGTGTAGGTGAATCACATAACAAATATGAGCTCATATGGGATAGATTTAAAGGATCATATCTTACAAGTAGGACAACATGATGGCAGGTATAGGGAACTTAAGCACATGTTACACTGGTAGGGTACAGGTGAACAATATGTGGGCTATCATCTCATGGTAGAAGGTATGGTGAGATTTAGTGACAAGATCTATGTGCCGGAAAATAGTGAACTCAAGAAGCTTATATTGATGGAATTTCATGCTAATTCATATTCATGTCACCTAGGATATCATAAGACATTGACAGTTGTGAATAATTTCTCCCATTGGCCGAATTTGAAGAAAGAGGTCGGAGAGTTTGTTGCGAGATGCTTCGATTTTCAACAATTAAAAGAAAATTGTAAGCATCCAAGTGAGTTATTACAACCGATTCTAATTCCAGAGTGAAAATGGGAGGTCATTTTCATGGGCTTCATTACAATTTTTCAAGGAGCACTAGAGAACATGATTATATTAGGGTTGTGGTTTTCAGGTTGACAAAAGTAGTGCACTTTATTCCAGTAAATTCTACGAATTCAGCCAATAAAGTAGCACGTCTTCATTAGAGATATAGTGAAGTTGTGTGGTGTTCCAAAGAAGATTGTGTCAGATAGAGATGCCAAGTTCACTTATAGGTTTTGGAAAGGGTTATTTGGAGGTTTGGGTATAGATTTGGCCTTTAGTACAACTTATCATCCATACATAGATGGACAGACAGAGAGGGTAAATAGGATATTGGAGGACATGTTGAGGATGTACATCATGAATCAACAACGAAAGTGGGAAGAGTATCTTCTACTGGTGGAGTTTGCATATAAAAATGGATATCAAGAATATTTGAAGATGAGTCTATTTGAGGTGCTTTATGGGTGGATTTTTAATACTCCTATCAGTTGGAGCAATCCAATGAACAAGGTATTGATTGGACCATACATGTTGGCAGATATGGAACAATAAATGCAGGTAATCAAGAAGAATTTTAAGGTATCAAAGGATAGGAAGAAGAGTTATACAAATCATAATAGGGTGTTTAAGGAGTTTCAGGTTGGGGAACAGGTGTACTTACGCATCAAGCCCAAGAAGAGATCCATGAGGATTGGATCATATACCAAGTTGGCACCTCTGTATTTCAGGCATTTCAAGATTCTTAATAGGATAGGACCAATAGCCTACTAACTTTCACTGCTTCCGACAGTGAACTTCCATGATGTTTTCCATGTGTCATTGCTTAAGAAGCATGTGAATGATGTTGATCATGTGATTAGCTATTATGTGTTGCAGGTGAAACCAAAAGGATAATTCCAGTTGGAACCTCAGTGCATTTTGTAGTGAAATATGCTCATGCTCTAGAATTGAGCAATCGAGCAAGTTAAAGTGCAGTGGAAGAACTTTGGGCCCGACAAAGCTACATGGGAGATTGATGATCAAATGCAGACTATGTATCCTTCTCTATTCACTGGTTGAGCGGATTTCTTTTGGTATATGTTTGATGTTCTGTTCAATAATATATATATATATATATATATATATATATATATATATATATTGTAAATACCGCATCCAGATGTGTTATAAAGCTCCAATAAGCGATATGGTGTTCATGATATGTTGGTTATGTTTTAGCAGATGGATATGATGTAAATTTTGCATCAAGCTATGTTTTAAAGATACATATGCAACATGTGTTTGTTGGTTTATAAGTGTCATTAAACACCGAGGACGGTGTTCTCCCAAGGGGGTGGGTTTTGTAACAACCCTGGTTAAAAATCCATGTAATAAAGTTAATAAAAGGAAAAATAAGGAAAAGGTCATGGGACATGTACTCCAAGCTGAATGTTGGGAAAAAAACATTGTGATGGGGATCACTTGTGATTAATAATGGCTATGGAAATTAGTAAAGGCAATGGAAAATTCAAAAAGGTATTAATTGACATTTTATTTATGAGATATTGGAAGATAGGAGAAAATGAAGGTGAGAGGTCATAAAATTGGATGTGAGGAAAATTGATGGAAATATAGAGGAAAATGAAGAAAATAGAAGCTTCAATGATAAAAAGGATTTTGAGGATCAGTTCACAACCTTTTGTTATTTTTAGCTTAGATATCTCTCTCCGTTTTCTCTCTCTCTCTCATACTCTTGCACACTTAGATTTTCTTGGAGCATAGTGGCATACTTTGGATTTGGAGAAAGAAGGAAAAGGAAAAGCAAGAAGGAGAAAAGGGACAACATTATTAGCAACTACATTTGGATTAGTTTGTAGGAAGCGAGTTGAATGTATGATTTCCTTGCTATTTTTCACATGTGTGGCATATGCATGTGGTTATTTGGTTATGATCTTTCATTGGCATGGAGGATTTCTTGGATTGGCAGTGGATAGCCATGGTGTTGCAGGTTTTCCCATTTTTTTTATGATCGGTTCTCATCTTCCTTATGGTTGTGGGTTGAGTTACTAGTTCCTAGAGCCTTGGTTGGAAAAACGCTCTACAAGACCTAGAGAAACTTGGGTTGAGTTACTAGTTCCAGAAGTCTTGGTTGAACAAATGCTCTAGAGCCCATGGTGGTTTGTGTTACTAGTCATGCAGCCTTGGTTGAACAAATACTCTGGAGCCTTGTGACAATTGTGGGTTGAGTTACTAGTTGTGGAGATAGGTTGGAACAAACACTCTAGAGCCCTTGACAGCTTGGGTAGAGACTGATCTAGTGATGGTTAGTGATGCTCGAACGTGACAAGGAATCATTGGTTGAGGGTTGAGGTGGTTTGGCCTATGGAAGCCATAGTTTGGTTTTGGTTGGATTATTCCATGAGATCCCACATTCATGCTTGGAATATGGCACAACAGTGATTGACTGAAAGAGAAATTTGGTTCATCCAAATCTATGGTCGAGTGGTATTTGGAAGTCCCTGACTTGGTTAGATTTTGAATATCTTAATAAGAGCTCCTTTCCTCCTGTATTTAATGAGTATTTATACTATTTATTATGTGGATTTGATGGTTGTTTTATCATTGTTATTATTCAGGTTATATGCTGGTTATATGCATGGTTTCATGATAGATTCTAGTTATGGCTCTTAACATGTTTTAAACAATAAATGAATAGTTATTGAATGCATGACCTAATATATTTTATTGCAGTGCTTGTGAGAGGGCATTAGACCTTCTTGATGATTCCCAAATAAGTATCAAACCCCTATGTTCAGATATGGATTTATAACCTATAGATTACATGGTCACAAAGTGTTTGATGAAATACCTAGTATGTTTTGGTCAGTCTAGGTTAAGTTATTGGTTGAGATCGAATGTTTAGATTTTCCATTGTGTCAATTATGATTCTCTCGTGATCTTACCAAATTAATTAACAAAGATGTATTTATAACCTACAAATGTTATCTACATAAAGTGTTTGTATAAATGAGTAATTCATACCGCCAACTTCCCAAGGTCATAACTTTGGCATACGATCTCTATTTGACTATCATAATACCTCGTTTTTAATATCTTCATGAGAAAGCCAAAAAAAAAAACTAAATTCGCCTTTTACTTTTCTGGTCTATCCATTTTCCCTAAAAATATCGTTTAGGCCCTCAAAACAGCCTTAGAATTTTAAAACCCAATAAAAGTGCCAAAGATAGAAAGTTATGTTTAATTTAAGGAGATGAACCTGAAAAGAAATAGTGTTGGGTCAGGTTGGGTTGATAACAATGTTATCATGTGACACTAGGTGGTTGTAGTAAGTTCTGGACATATGGACCTTATTTTCCATAAGTGTGTCTTGGCAATAAGGTCCTACATAGTAACTCTCGTCTTCATGTTTACTCTAGTGAGCAGGTTAAAGTGAGCAAATATGGGGTGAGGGTGCTACACCCTATTTGAGATATTCTCCACAACCCACATACATGTAATTAAATAAATAATTAATGAAAATATTAATTATGTATAAAATATACTATCAAAACTTGTTACCCTCCATTATTGTATGGATCTCTCAAACCATTAGAAAAAATGATGTTACTTCCAAAATGCTTGAGCACTCTTTTTATATTCTACAAGAAAATATAATAAGAATTAAATTTACTTTAAAAATCATACCAATTAATTTTTTTTTTAAATACAAAATTTTCAGTAATTTTATCACAAAATATTATTTACAGACACATAAAATATTAATATTAAAAAATAAATAAAATAAAAACATATTAAAAATAATTATATATAATTATCAATATCATTTTATTTTAGTAATCTTAGAAATACAATTATATTTTTTATTATCAAATGCAAACTTATCATAACAAAGTATTATATCACCATTTTATTCATAAATACATTAAAGGGGGTATCGATTATGATAAGGAACATTAAAGGGTATCGATTATGATAAGGAATTATATGCTTATGAGAGAAAACACTGTAATATAATGAAGCAATTCACATTATTTATTCATTACAACTTTTCAATTAATCACTTTATACACAATTAACAATGTTCATTTTCCATATCTAAAGGTTTCAAAAATGTTTATGCAAATAAAGAAGATATCTAAAATATACTATCCCTAAAGTTTTCCAAAATGTTTATGCAAATAAAGAAGCTATCTAAAATATATTATCTGTTTATATCGAAATTCAATTATAAGAGAATACTTTCGCACTAATATTTAGTTATCAAATTATTCTTCTTGAGTATAAATAAAATATTTTAAAATTAATATTTGTAAACCAGAAATGTTCACCAAAACTAAAAAAAATTGTACATATGAATTCAGAGGCTAATACTAATATTAAACTAGTTTTATATTTTTACTAAAATCAAAGAAAATAATTGAAACCATTTTTACAACCATGTTTCATTCTTACAACCATGTTTCCAGATAATTAAATATGCGACATAATTGGGCATTATGTTATGAAAGTGGTAGCGATGGATCGGAATGCGAAAGTTTGCAGCATGTGGCATCAATCCCGATCTTAGTTTTTTTCAATACCCTCAACACATTTGCTAGAATGAATGAATGAATGAATGAAATTTTAATGTCCACGAGACTAAAAATAGTCTATGGGACTACCAGATTCCTTGATTTTTTTCTTCTGTAATTCAATTATTTTCTTACTCAAATTGATGATGAGCTGACCCGACCTTATAACAGTTCCCTCACTGAAAATTAAATGCCATGGAGTTGATGCTAACATATTGTGGTAACTATCCCTAATGTCACTGAAAGCATCACATTCCAAAATGAAACGCTTTTCTGATTCCACTGCCCCATAAGTGCAGAAAGTGCATACCTTTCTTCCCAAGCTTCTCTAGGTCTCTTCCACCGTCCTGTTTCACACCGAATTTGATGTGAGTTAGTTATTAATTGAGAAATAATAATCTTTCCTCTCCACGGAAAGCTAGCTCCAATGTACTCTTTTTATTGAAGATCACAAGTGGGGTTGAATTCTTGAACATAATACTTCTTATTTCTACCCAACTCTTTTCCCCATACACCCTTACGAAACTTCTCCAACAAAAAATTCTTTAAATCCTTGCTATTTGTGGGACATGCATTCATGTAAATATTCCATTTTTACATCGTTTTTTTTTTGTCTCATCCATGACTTCTTTATTTCATTCATACCTTCATTGAAGATAACTTTCGGCCATCTATCTCAACCCATTTTCTCAATTCTTTTTAGATACCTTATAGGACACACCATGGAAATTTCTTCAATGGGAGCTGCCCCTGTTTGACTCAACATTATCTCATAAGGAACCAAAATTTGTATTTTGAACTTTCTCATGATCAAGCGTTTTTGAATTCTTTCAATTTGTTTCCATTTTGAAACAGGGATGCTGCTAGCCCACAATTCACACCCATATAATAGTAATAAACAAACTAGGAGTCCAAAAAGTACTTTTATCGTGTTCCAATCCCGTAACTATACCTCTCTACATCTGTTTTGAAGTGCATACAATGATTTCCACCCTCCTAAAATTATTTTCTTTCTGCAATCCTCCCAATTAAGATTGTTGTTGAAATCGATCCCGAAGTACTTGTATTCATTTACTTCTTCAAGAATGTTTCCTTCGAAGGTGAATGTATGATGGCTTTTCTTCCTTTTATTGAAGAAAATCATTATTTTGGTCTTGCTGGTATTGACTTGCATCCCCACTACTTTACAGAAATGCTTAAGGGCATATAAGTGCATCTACAATCCATGAGCCAATTTAGCAACCAGCACAAGATGACCGGCATATAAAAGAAGCTTTATCACAAACTCCCCCAATCGAACACCAACCCCACCTTGAAAATTTAGCCACTCTTCCAATTTGTCAATATATAAACCAAAAAGGGTAGGGGATAAAGGGCAACCTTGCTTGACTCCAATGTCACTTCTAAAAATTTCTGAAATGCCTGCTGAAGTTCTAATTTTGACTTTCACCTCTTCATAAAGCCTATGGAAAACAACTTTATATTGTAAAGGAATTTCAAGTTCTTCCATTCTATGCCATAACTTATCTCTAGGGACCATGTCAAATGCCTTATTGAAGTCGAAAAATCAGCAAAATACTTCTTCTTTGCTCCCCCAAACCTTTTCAACAATGTGTCTCAACGTGATACCATGATCTACTGTAGAATGCTTCGGCCTAAAACCCGCTTGCCTTTTTTCCCTTTTTTATTTTACTTCTGCCCACTTACTGATTCTATTTTCTACCATGCCACTGAAAATATTTGCAAACAAAGGATTGATCATAATGGTTCTATAGTTGGAAGGATTATCAATGTCTCCACTTTTAAAAAGAGGAATTGCTAGACTAGTTGTCTAATCCCTTGGGAATCCTTGCTGAAGGACGTTGTTGAATATTTCCATGATGTGCGGTGACAAAATTTTCATTTCCCACTTTAGATATTCTGCTTGAAGTTGAACCAAGTCCTTTGCCTTCCCTGTTTTCAATTTTTTAATTCCTGCCTCCACCTCATGTACTTTGAAAAGCTTTGTAGTGGTGTTGATCCTGGGAGGAGGCTCAACCTCTAATTATTTTTCAAGAGTTTCCTTGCATTGTCAAACCACTGATTGGTTGTACTATTATTTTCAAACTGATTCTTCCTTGGTTTAAGTTTCTTCCAAAAACATTTTGGGTTATTCTTGCCTAAATATATCAACTCTTCCTGCCTTGTTTGCATGAACTCATACATTTTCTTTTTAAAAATCTACTTATATAACTTTACATCCATCTGCCCCTCTCCTTCTTTTTTCAAGGTTCTCCTTGCCATTTTGCATTCCTCATCGAACCACACATTCACAGGAAAACAATTTGATTCTAATTTCCCATTTTTTTCTCTTTTTCACTTCTCAAGTGCACCCTGGATTATATTTTTTAACTCATGGCTATTGAGGCTTTGGGGGCCAATTTTCTCCTTATGTATTGATCTCTTCAACATTGTTTTGAAGATAGTGCAATTTTCTTGTGTTAGAAGAATTTTTCCCCTTGATGCCAATTGTTGAGAACATTGGGTTTTCATATTATTATGCCTTTCTTCTAACCAGGATAAATTTATATAAATTGGGTTATGATCTTATTTTAAATCCCAAATATTCTCTCCAATTTTAACTTCATATATTCTTTCTATTAGGCTTTGTGAACCAATAACATAGTCAACGACACTTGCCCCATTGTATGTGTTGCAAGTGAAGTTCCCAGACTTTTTCCATCTATCTAGACCATTGCAGATGTTGGGTATGTGTTATATTCTTTCCACGACTAATCACACGCTTCCAGGGAAGACCAGGATTTTAAAGAATGTTGGCCATTGGTGGTTTTGCTGATGCAGACTAGGCTAGAGATCTGTAGCAAAAAAGATCTACAAGTGGGTATGTGTTTAGCCTATTTGGAGGCGCAGTCAGTTGGATGAGTAAAAGACAGTCTGTAGTGGCTCTTTCAACTATAGAGGCCGAATACATGGTAGCCACTCATGCAAGCAAGGAAGCAATTTGGTTGTAGAGATTGTGTTCAAGTATGGGGTTGCAGCAAAAATTTTTTAGTCCTTAATTTCCGGTGGGCGGTCTGCACCCATGGTTTTGTGCATGGTTTTGCACATGGTTTTGGGGTACGACGGTTTTTGGCCCCTATTATTTTTGTAGATCCGGTTAAGGGAACTATGGTTATGTTCTAATCCAGGGTTAATGGATTAGGGTTTATGTATGCTTCGGCATGTATATGTGTGTGTGTGTGTGTGTGTGTGTGTGTGTGTGTGTGTGTGTGTGTTGTAACACTAAAAGGAATATAATGAAAATATCAAGTTGGTCGTCCTGATTTGGGATCCAGGGGAAAATCTCTGTGTTTATCTGTTTTATGCTTTATGCTCTTGCTATTTTTTATTTTATGTTATAAGATTCGTGTGTAGATAATTTTTGTTTAGGGTTAAAACCTACATTTGGTATCGGAGCTATTTCAGCTTCAAGGGGACGCCTTTGCTGCTGAGGGTTTTTTGCTCAGGCTTGAGGTAGACCCTGTTCAGTGGGAGATTAGTGGGATCGATTCTTGCAGTGAAAGAAGATGGCGAGTGGAGGAAAGATAGAGATCGAGAAATTTAATGGTCAGAGTTTTTAGTTGTGGAATCTCAAGATGGAGGATCTGCTGGTGGATAAAGATCAGTGGATCATGGTAGATCCAGGTACTAAACCAACGACAATGTAAGATGAAGACTGGAAGAAACTGGATCGGAAGGCTAAGAGCACAAAATGGTTGTGTGTCTGAGATTCAGTATTGTTGAATGTATCTGGGGAAGCTACGGCGAAGAATTTGTGGGAAAAACTTGGGACTTTGTACCAATCTAAGTCTCTGGTGAATAATTTGTTCCTACGGAAAAAGTTGTATAACCTAAGGATGAAGGATGGAGACTCAGTGACAGAGCATCTGAATGCCTTCATTACTGTGGTAAGTCAACTTTCATCTGTTGATATTAAAATCTCAGATGAAGATAAGTGCATCAGCTTTTGTGTTCTCTACCAGACTTGTGGGACAATCTGGTTATTGCAATAGGTAGCAATACAACTACCTTGAATTTTGATGACATTGTCTCAGCCTTATTGTCAGAGGAAATGAGACAGAGAAATATGGAGGGCCAGAATGGAGATGCCTTATCTGTACGAGGAAGGACCCAAAACAGAAACAAGAATAAGGTTTCGAGTGGGAGATCCAAATCTACAGGGAGATCTAAATCTCCTGGAAATTTTGTAAAGGTATGTTTGAAATGCGGAAAGGAAGAGCACTACAAAAGGGACTGCAGATCTAAAGCTCCTGAGAAAGGAAAATGATATGATTATGCTCCTTCTGCAGAGGAAAAAACCACCTCGGATGAAGGTGGGGATGTTTATTTTGCTTCTTCCTCAAATACACATGTAGATCATGAGTCATGGTTTATTGAATCAGGTGCATCCTTTCACTTCACTCCCCATAGGGAGTGGTTCTGTGAGTATGATAAATATGATGGTGGTGATGTCTTCCTAGGGGATGATACGAAGGCCAGAAACGTCAGACGTGGAAAGGTCAAGCTGAAGCTGCAAGGTGGAAGGATTAGAACACTTCTTGGTGTTCTACATATTCCTGCATTGGCCAAAAATCTAATTTCTGTAAACAAGATGGATGATACAGGTGTAAAAATAATGTTCGAGAAAGATGCCTGCAAGATGGTTCGGGGAGCACTAGTATTAATGTGGGGAGTTCGGATTGGAACTCTGTACAAGATATAAGGTAGCACTGTTATTGATGGGTGTAACAGTTCTGTGGTTCCTGAAAGTGGAGCAGAAAGCCTAGATGTCTCTGGAGAAAAGACCATGCTATGGCATCAAAGGCTTGGAAATATTGGAGAGAAGGGCTTTCGGATACTGCATAGAAATGGTATGGTAGAAGGTATGTCTAATTGCTCTCTGGATTTTGATTTCTGTGAACATTGTGTTTATGGGAATCAGAATTGGGTGAGTTTTCCTTCTGGTGCTAAGAGGGGGAACAAGATATTAGAGCTTGTGCACAGTGATGTGTTTGGACCTGTGTCAGTTCCATCACTGGGAAAGTCTGTGTATTGTGTTTCATTCATAGATGACTTCTCAAGGAATACATGGATATATTTCTTGAGGAAGAAATCTTAAGTCTTTGACAAATTTAAAGAATTTAAGGCTCTGGTGGAAAACCAGACAGAGAAGAAGATAAAGGCACTGAGGAGAGATAATGGTGGGGGGTTCTGCAAGAAGGAATTTGAAGAGTTATGTAAGAAGTGTGGTATAGCACGGAAGAATACTACTCCATACACACCTCAGCAAAACGGAGTGGCAGAAAGAATGAAGAGAACACTGATGGAAAAGGCAAGAAGCATGCTCAGTGGTACCGGGTTAGGATAAGAATTCTGGGCAGAGGCAGTGGAGACTGCATGCTATCTGGTTAACAGAGCACCTTCATCAGTGTTGGAGGATAAGACTCCACACGAGGTGTAGACTAGTAATAAATCCTCTCTTTCACATCTAAGGGTATTTTTATGTGATGCATATGTACATGTTCCAAAGTAGAAAAGGACCAAGTTGGATAATAAATCTGAAAGGTGCATCTTTATTGGGTATAAGCATGGTTTAAAAGGTTACAATCTTTGGAACCCAGAAATAAGGAAGGTTGTGTACAGCCGAGATGTGGTGTTTATAGAGGTGAATGATGTTGTTAAACATGAAGTCATACCAAAGGAACCTAAGAAGCTAGAGTTTGAGCTAAAGGAGTATGATTCAAACTCTACAGCAGAAGAAGATTCAGAAGAGGAAGAGCCACAAACTCCAGCTATGAGAAGACCAGTTCGGGAAAGAAGGCAACCAGAAAGGTATAGACCATCTGCTTTCTGTTCAGGTTTTTCCTTAGCTATAACTGATGATGATCCCATAACTGTCAGGGAGGCAATAGATTCAGAGGATGGAAAACTCTGGAAGGAGGCCATGGTTGATGAAACGACATCCTTGCACAAAAATGAGGCATGGGATCTGGTGGAGTTGCTGGCGGGAAGGAATCCCATCGGGAACAAATGGGTATTTAAGAAGAAGATGAATGTATAAGGTAAGATGGAGAAATACAAAGCTCGGTTGGTAGAAAAAGGTTATTCCTAGGTGCCGGGAATTGATTTTGGTGATATTTTTTCTCTTGTTGCCAAAGTTACTTCTATTAGATTACTTTTATTTGTTGCTGCTGCATTTTATTTTGAGATAGAACAGATGGATGTGAAGACAACATTTCTTCACGGGGATCTAGAAGAGGAGATCTACATGAAGAAACCTGAAGGCTTTATGGTGAAGGGTAAGAAATAACTGGTATGTAGGTTGAAGAAGTCTCTGTATGGGTTAAAACAGTCACCAAGGATGTGGTATCAAAAATTTGATACCTATATATAGGGACTTGGCTTCACTCGAAGCAAGGAAGATCACTGTGTTTATTTTAAATTAATTGGTGACTGTGTTATTTATTTGGTCTTATATGTGGATGATATGTTGTTGATTGGAAATGAAAAATAAATTATCCAAGATTTGAAGACCCAACTATTCTCCAAATTCGACATGAAGAATCTTGGTGCTTCAAACTATATTTTGGGCATGGAAATTAAGAGAGATCGGGCAAAGAGGAAGCTCTGGTTAAATGTTAGGTCCCTATATTACTAGTATAGTCCCTTATTGTTGTTAGTGTAACCCCCTTATTGTTATTATTGTACCCCTGTAACCCCCATATTGTTATTATTGTGCCCTTAAATTATTATTGTTAGGTCGGCTAGGATTACATTGTGGCCCCACTAGGATTACATTTTGGCCCCATGGACTCCTATATATAGAAAGGAGGTTTTGTAATTTGAATCATCCAAGAATTGTTCATTCATGTAATGTATTGGAGGTTGCCCCCTTGAAGTGGCTTATTTCTAAGGCATTGATATCTCTTTTCTTCTCTTTTTGGAGCTGGTTTCACAACATTTGGTATCAGAGCTTTGAGATTCTAGGGTTTCGCTGCTCCAAATAGGTCATCGTAACATTTTCACTATAACTTTTTTTATCCGAAGTTTCAGAAGCTGAAATATTTAGGGTGCGAAACTGAAATCCTGAGGAACATCATCGCAAAATTTTAGAGCTTAGTTCGCAATATTTTCGGAGATATGATCTGTGGACGTTAGGTATTTTTGCAGGCTCCTCAATTTAATCTAAAGAGTTCATCGTGGAATTTTCGCTATAAATATTTTTCTATGAAGGTTCAGAATATGAAATGTTTAGGGCACGAAGCTGAAATCTTGAGGAAATTCACCGCAAAATTTTAGAGCTTGGTTCGTAATATTTTCAGAGATATGATCTGTGGAAGGTAGTGCTTTTTCAAGCTCCTGAATTTCAATTCAAAAAGGTGATCGTGGGAAAATATTCATAACTCTTTCTCTGAGCATCAGATTGGAGTGCCGTAAAAAGTGGTCACAATCACATAGACTTTAGTTTCTTTTCTATCAATTTTAGAGCTAAAAGATGAAACATTCACACGTGGCAAGTCATACAAGTTCGCTCTACTGAAACAGTCCATAATTAGGTCATTGTGGGAGATTGGACATAACTTTGCCTTGGAGAATCCAAATAAAGTCAGACCTATGGCATTTGAAAGATAATTCAGAAGGCTACCTCAGTGTCAAATTTCAGATATTGAAGAGCTTCAATCATAGAGAAATCCAATTTCAATATCGATCTCCTCAAAAGCAATAAAAAGATGTGTATTTTTTTTCTGAATTGCATAAGTCTTGTTTGAAGAATCAATTTGAATTGATTCCAAGGGAATATTGTAGAATAGATATCAGTATTGGGTTCTAAAAAATGCCCCATAAAAATAATTCAACACCCATTAAGCCTTCAGAAGGCTCTACTATGACTCATGAAGATGAAGAATTGCAACATGATCTATCAAAATTACAAGAGAAAGTGCACCAAATTTCACTCTCACAAAGAGCAACAAAAAATGAAATGGAAGTTTTGAAGAAAGGCATGGAAGAAAATATGGATGGTTTGAAGAAAGGCGTGGAATCTAAGATGGATGACATGGAAGCTAAGATCGATGAAAAAATTAAAGATGACATGGAAAACATGAAGAATGATATAAAAGCAGACATGGAAGGTCTGACAAAGTTGATACAAGAAATGTTTCCTAATGGTGAAAATATAGTAGAGAAATTTCATGAAGAGAAAAAAATAAATGTTAATCGTGACTTCATAAACTCTAATGTTGGCGGGAATAACCACCATATTCCAAAAATGGATATGAGGAAGTTTTATGGAAAGGATCCTGTAACATGGATACTACAGATGGAGAAATATTTTGATCTCCATAATGTGCAAAACACACAAAAGGTATGCCTTGCAACTTTACATTTAGAACAAAATACATTTGTATGGTTTCGATGGATTTTCTCTCGTAATTTTTTTTTCACTTGATCAAATTTTACGGAGGAAATGATAGCACATTATGAGGATACAAAGAGAAACACCTTCTTTAGCCAATTGATAAATCTCAAACAAAAGGGTTTAGTGGGGGAGCACATTGAGGACTTCCAAAAATTGAATACAAGGGTAACTGATATTCCAGAGGAACACAGGATTGATCTCTTCATAGGTACTTTAAAGGATAACATCCAACATGAAGTTCGCGTTTTGGAACCTGATTCATTGGAGAATGCATTCAGGTTGGCAAGAAAAATTGAATGTAAAATTATGGCGACAAGGAAGCCTACCACTCACTTCTATAAAGAGGGAAGTGTTGCTACTCCCAGATTTCCACAACCTACAAGGTTGACACCACAACAATTGGAAGAAAAAAGAGCAAAAGGGCTTTGCTACAGTTGTGATAGCAAATACACTAAAGGTCATAAGTGTGCTGAGAAGAAATTATTTTACATAGATTGTGAAGAGGAAGAAGAAAATGAACAAGAAGAGGATATACGCCAGGAACCAGCCCTAGAAGATGAAGAAATGAATCCGACCATATCGTGTAATGCACTGGCAAGAATTACCACTCCTCAAACTCTCAAGATAGAAGAACATATCAAGAAGAAAAAGGTAATAGTGTTGATTGATTCAGGTAGCACCCATAATTTTATTCATTGTAAGGTAGCCAAGGAATTAAATTGTTTCCTATATCCAGCACCAGAATGTCAAGTGATGGTTGCAAATGGAGGAACTATAAATTGCTCTGGAAAATGCCATAATATCAAGCTAACCATGGGGGAATATGTATTGACTAGTCCAATGCTTTCCATTTTTATGGGAGGTGCTGATGTTGTACTAGGAGTACAATGGTTACAATCTTTGGGGACGGTAGCTTTTAATTTTCAAGAACTTTTCTTGAAATTTTTTTCAGAAGGAAAGGAAGTCGAATTACGGGGTATTGAAGGGAAGCCGGGAAGGATAATAAGCTCTAATGTCATGACAAATATTCTAAAGAAAGAACAACGAGGCGTAATTGCACAATTATGCTCACTAGAAGTTCCGACATCAAAATCATCTATTTCTGCAGATCTCCAACAAGTCTTGGACAATCATTCCAAGGTGTTTGAAATTCCCAAAGGACTCCCACCTATTCGTGATCATGATCATGCTATTCATTTGATTCCAGGAAGTGTTCCTCCAAACATCAGGCCTTATAGATATCCTTATGTCCAAAAGAGCGAAATTGAACGTATGATTGCAGAAATGTTAGAGGCATGTATAATTCAACCTAGTCAAAGTTCTTTCTCTGCTCCTGTAGTATTGGTACACAAGAAGGATGGATCATGGCGAATGTGTATGGATTATAGGGAGCTCAATAAGCTCACCATTAAAGATAAATTTCCCATTCCTGTGATTGATGAATTATTGGATGAATTACATGGAGCAATTTATTTTACCAAGTTGAATCTTCATTTAGGATATCATCAAATTAGAATGAAGACTGAAGATATTCCAAAAACAGCATTTCGAACTCATGAGGGTCATTATGAATTTTTGGTCATGCCTTTGGCCTTACCAATGCACCTTCTACATTTCAAGGGTTGATGAATTCCATTTTCAAACCCTTCCTTAGAAAATTTGTGCTAGTATTTTTTGATGATATACTAATCTACAGCAGGTCTTGGAAGGATAATGTTGAACATGTTGACAGGGTGCTCAAACTATTGCAGGAGAAACAATTATATGCAAAAAAATCCAAATGTTTCTTTGGAGTACAAGAGGTGGAATATCTGGGTCATATTGTATCTCACGAGGGTTTTAAGGTAGACCCTAACAAAATTAAAGCCATTAAGGAATGGAAAGTCCCCACAACCATAAAGCAGTTGCGAGGATTTATCAGGTTAACAGGGTATTATCGCAAGTTTGTTAAGAATTATGGGAGAATAGCAGCACCTCTAACAACATTATTGAAGAAAGATGCATTTTCATAGACTCCTGAAGCAACTAAGGCCTTTGAAGATCTTAAAGAGGCACTGTGCCTAGCACCGGTCTTAGCTACGCCAGACTTCACAAAAACCTTTATTGTGGAATGTGATGCCTTAGGAAATGGAATTGGTGTTGTTTTAATGTATGAAGGAAGACCCATTTCTTTTGAAAGTTGTCAAATCAAAGGAAAGTATTTACAAAAACCTATTTATGAGAAGGAAATGTTAGCAATACTGTATGCACTAAAGAAATGGCAAACTTACCTAATGGGAATACACTTCAAGGTAAAAACTGATCATGATAGTCTTAAACACTTTTTGGAACAAAGAATATCTTCACAAGAGCAGCAAAAATGGGTCACAAAGATGTTGGGTTATGACTTTGAAATAATCTACAAAAAAGGGAAGCTTAATGTTGTTGCAGATGCACTCTCAAGAAAGAATGAAGAGGTGGAAGCATTGCTTTGTGCCATTTATATTATCCAACAAGATTGGATAACCGAAGCAAGAGATGAATGGAAGAAGGGCAAAGAATTATGGAAACTCATTCAAAAGTTGTAGCAAGATCCTAGTACATCTGATACATTTAGTTGGAAAAATGATTCTTTATGGTACAAATATTGCTTATATATTTGTAAGAATTCCCAACTAAAACAAAATATTCTTTTGGAATTGCACACTTCTCCTTTAGGAGGACACTCAGGATTTTTAAAAACTTACCACAAGGTGAGGAAATTTTTTTTTGGGATCGCCTTAAATCTGATATTCAAAATTTTGTGGCAGAATGTTTGGTTTTCTAGTAGAATAAAGTTGAGACAATTAAGACCCCAAGACCTCTACAACCTTTATCCATTCCAAGTCAACGTTGGGAGGAGATTTAAATGGATTTTATCATAGGTTTACCTAAGTCCGAAGGAAAGAGTGTCATCATGGTGGTAGTTGATAGACTTACCAAGTATGCACACTTTGTGCATTATCTCATCCATTTAAAGCAAGTATAGTTGCTACTAGATTTATGGACACAATTCAAAAGCTACATGGAAACCCAAGGGTTATTGTGAGCGACATAGATCCCATTTTTACTGGAAATTTTTGGACGGAGTTATTTTCTTGTTGGGGTACTTAATTAACTCATATCTCATCTTATCATCCTCAATCTGATGGTCAAACTGAGATAGTAAATAAATGTTTGGAAAGATATCTTCGTTTTTTTGTATTTGATAAACAAACACAATGGGTCAAGTGGTTACTTCTCGCTGAATAGTGGTATAACACTTCCTTCCATATTGCAGCAAAAATGACCCCATTTATGGCACTTTATGGATATCATCCACCATCCATAACATCATCTTTAAGAGAAAATTCAAAGGTTCAAGCAGTGGAAGATCACATCGAGCATCAACAAGAATTTCTCCAACTCTTAAAGGATAACTTGAATTTGGCACAAAATCGAATGAAAAAACAGGTAGATCAACATTGTAGCGAGATAAGTTTTGATGTAGGAGATTGGGTATTTTTACGGTTACAACCATACAAACAAATTTCCCTCAAGCAAGCTAAGAAGGATAATAAATTATCACCAAAGTACTATGGTCCTTACAAGGTGTTGCAAAATATTGGTACTATGGCATACAAAGTGGAGCTTCTTGCTTCTTCACTAGTGCATTCAGTTTTCAATGTTTCATGCTTAAAGAAGGTTATAGGTGAAAATATTCCATTTCAAACAATATTTCCAGAACTTGATGTGGAAGGAAAAATCATATTGGAACCTGAAGCGGTCACGGAAACAAGAACTCGACAGCTACATAATCGATCAATTTCAGAGTATCTCATCAAGTGGAAGAACTTACCCACTAAATATTCTACATGGGAGGATGAGAATTTTATACAGAAGCACCCAGAGCTACTCAAGCGTTGAGGACAACTCTTTTTTGAAGGAGAGGGGAATTTTAGGTCCCTATATTACTAGTATAGTCCCTTATTGTTGTTAGTGTAACCCCCTTATTGTTATTATTGTACCCCTGTAACCCCCATATTGTTATTATTGTGCCCTTAAATTATTATTGTTAGGTCGGCTAGGATTACATTGTGGCCCCACTAGAATTACATTGTGGCCCCATGGACTCCTATATATAGAAAGGAGGTTTTGTAATTTGTATCATCCAAGAATTGTTCATTCATGTAATGTATTGGAGGTTGCCCCCTCGAAGTGGCTTATGTCTAATGCGTTGATATCTCTTTTCTTCTCTTTTTGGAGCTGGTTTCACAACATTAAACCAGAGGAAGTATGTCGAGACTATATTGTAGAGGTTCAATATGCAGGATAGTAAACTGGTGAATGTTCCTATTCTTGTAGGTGTAAAGCTATCTGCTGAACAGAGTCCCAAGACACAAGAAGAAGAGGAGGATATGTCCCATGTTCCATATGCAAGTGCAGTGGGTAGCCTAATGTATACAATGGTTTGTACTAGACCAGAAATTGCACATGCAGTGGGAGTATTGAGCAAGTTTATGTCAAACCTAGGGAAGGAGCATTGGACAGCAGTGAAGCGGGTTTTCAGATATTTACGTGGCACTAGTGATTATGGCTTGTGCTACCAAGGAAGACCAGGATTGGAAAGAATGTCAGACATTGGTGGTTTTTTTGATGCAGACTGGGCTGGAGATCTGGACCAAAGAAGATCTACAAGTGGGTATGTGTTTAGCCTATTTGGAGGTGAAGTCAGTTGGATGAGTAAAAGACAGTCTGTAGTGGCTCTTTCAACTACATAGGCAGAATACATGGAAACCACTCATGAAAGCAAGGAAGCAGTTTGGTTGCAGAGATTGTGTTCAATTATGGGGTTGGTACAACGAGCTATAAGGATAGACTGTGATAGCCAAAGTGAAATTTTCTTGGCTAAGAACCCTGTTTATCATTCAAAGACAAAGCACATTGATGTTCAATATCACTTTGTTAGAGATATGGTTGAGGCTAAAAGGGTGTTGCTGGTAAAAGTAGACACTTTGAAGAATGTTGCAGATGCATTGACGAAGTCTGTGAGCACTTAGAAGTTCTCTTGGTGTAGAGAAACAATGGGTGTTGAAGAATTGGGCCAATGACTAAGCTCTCCTGTGGCCTCCTGCGGAAAGAAAACAACAAGTGGGAGAATGTTGGGTATGTGTTATATTCTTTCCATGACTAATCACGTGAGGGGGGCGATAGCCCCCCCTTTGCGCTGGGCGGAACAGGGGGGTCACAGGGGGGGCGATAGCCCCCCTTTTCAGGGTCTGGGGCAGCGCCCCAGCGAAATTTTTTTGGTCCTTAATTTCCAATGGGCGGTCCACGTCCATGGTTTTGTGCATGGTTTTGCACATGGTTTTGGGGTACAATGGTTTTCGGCCCCTAGTATTTTTGTATATCCGGTCAAGGAAACTACAATTATGTTCTAATCCAGGGTTTATGTATGCTTCGACATGTATATATATGTGTTGTAACACTAAAAGGAATATAATGAAAATATCAAGTTGGTCGTCCCGATTTGGGATCCAGGGGAAAATCTCTGTGTTTATCTGTTTTATGTTTTATGCACTTACTATTGTTTATTTTTTGTTATAAGATTCGTGTGTAGATAATTTTTGTTCAGGGTTAAAACCTAAAGCAAATAATTAAGTTGAAATCACCACACAACATAAGAAACTCCTCTAGAAAATTATTACTAAATTTGTCATCTTCTGAACATCTCAACCATCGAGAATTCTCCTCTTCAATGAGTCAGATAGGATTGTGATCCTCTTTACAACAAATAATACTAGCTTGTTCATTTGTTGTTCTAGCATTGAAATCTCCCACTAAAATAACTTCTCCCTGTTTTGAATATGCAGAAATATCTTGCTTTAAAGCTACATATGGATCTTTGTTGTCCAATCCCTTATTTTTGTAAGTTCTCATTCTCTATTATTTTGAACCACAAATATTGTTTATTTGTATCTTGTTTCACTAACTGAATGTGAAAACCTTATTTTTCTTTCACTAAAGCCAGTATTCCTCCATACCTTTTGCCATTTTCTACTGCCTCATTCGAAACTGCTAACTTCAAATAACCGTTAGACATAGAAGTTTTGCAACCATCATGTTCATGAGTTTCTGTGAGACAAATTATGTCTCTACCTTCCGCAATAGGCCTTGTCCCAGGTCCCCTCCTCCAAGGGTAACCTCTACAGTTCCAACAAACTAGACTTATGTGAATATATCTCTAAATTTAATTTTATTTGGCAGTTTATGATCTGCAGCAGTCGGGGCGGGGAAGAGTAATAATGGGCATATTTCTTCTTAATTTTATGACGAGTAGGATTTAGTGCGACTTTTTGAAGGCCTTTCTGGTGCATTTTTCCGATTTAATCTCCCTAAAATCCAACAAGAATTTATTGAAAATTGAGGTTTGATGGGTAATATTGCACAATAGAAGTGCCCTAGAGGTTTTTTAGGGTGATAAATCCATATATACAATCAAAAAACCAGTTTAAATAATAGAATTCAATATTTTACCCCAAATTTTTTCACCGAATTCTAGCACTGGAAACTCCAAAAAGTCGCACTAAAGACAACTCCATTTTATGATGCCTTTATAATATGTTACAAGAGAAACTTTCATTTACAGTTTAATAAATAAAAAATAAAATAAGAAGAGGGAAAATTGTTCTAAAAAAAACAAATAAAGATATAAAATCAATATTGAAATGTATAAATGTCAAGTTTCACTAGCACAACCAGTTGAGGATGGGTCTCCTTAGCAAGGCTACCCAAGATCCAATCTCACGAGGGTGGTTGTGCCTGTGCTAGGGGAGAAGACGTGCTAAAATTCAAGTTAGCCTAGATTGGGTATGATCACTCGTTTGAGGATGGGCCTCCTTAGCAAAGCTGCCCCGGATCAAATCTCACGAGTGTGGTTGTACCTGTGCTAGGTGGAGGAGACATGCTAAAATTCCAATCAACCCATACCAAGTATGATCACTAGGTAACTTTGGAAGGAAACATGGTTTACATGCTAAAATTCAAATCAGCCCAGACCAGGTACGATCACCAGGCAACTTTGCAAGGAAACATGGTTGTACGTGCTTCGAGATGTGTACGATCACTGGGTAAATTTGCATTGAAGGAAACATGGTTGTACATGGCTCGATATGAGATGAAAATTTTGGACATTTTGGTACACATGTGGCACACGAAAATTATTAGTTAGTGCATGTATGTACTAGCTACACAGGTACTAGCAATAATTAATAATCTCTTAGATTGGATAATTTAGCGAGAGGAATAATTGCAGAAACTTTACAATCCCATCCACAATATGTTGCACTCTGATAACCTAGATCCAAATAGTCGGAGCCTCCATTAGCATATTTCGCTCGAATAGCTAATCGAGTAAGAAGATCCGTTCTTAGAGGTTGATTATTAATTGCCTTGCATACCTACATAATTGTCCATAACACTATCCAAATGTTTGGAATGGCATCAGGACTTTGTATAAATGGACCAAAATCAGTTATCATACACAGTGGCACTGTAGGGTCGAATTTTAGGGAAATTAGCCTACTATTTGGTGTGGGATACAAGCAAATGGACGAAGGTTTCACATACTTGGGTTTCAAACTGAGGCCTAAAAAACACTATAACAAGGATTGGGATTGGTTGGTAGAGAGCTTTCACAAGAGGCTTGATTGTTGGAAACACATATGGCTGATAATGGGGGGCAGGTGACCATTTTAAAAGTTATTCTACAAAATATAACAGTATATTGGATGCACCTTTTTCTACTTCAAAAGGAAATTATTAAAAGGATTCAATCGATCATGGGACACTTTATCTGGTCCGAGACAAGTCTTTCTGGAAAGTTCCCCTTGGTTAAATGGTCCATCATTGCAAGACCTATTGAGGAAGGTGGATGGGGGGTCATAGATCCCACAACATTCAACATGAAACTAATCGTAAATAAAATGTGGCGAGAAATAATAGGTTCAGGATTATGGTCTCAAATTATCGAAGAAAAATATATGTTTGGGCAAACACTCACACCATGGATTGCTTGTGGGGAGACGATGAAGTCGATTTCATCATACATATGGAGAAGTATGTTGAAAAACATTCACTAGCTCTTGGGTTTGGTACGGTGGGAGGTAGGAGATGGATTCAAGATCATGATTGGATTGAATGTTATCAAAGGTATGGTGGGAAACCACTCTTAATCATTCCATATCCTTAATTTTCTCCATGAAAAAAATATTGTTTTCCTAAAACATATTTTCTATCATAATATACAATGTCTTGATAGACAGTCATGGGAAAGAGCTCAGGAAATATAAATACCAGGTGAATATGTGAGTGAATGGGAATCATACATATAAAAAATCAGAAGTGAAGGTATTGCACTTAATGAACACGAAGACTAGATGACATGGGTAGGTTATCTCAAAAAGGGGCTTTCGATGGTTAAGGATGTTTATATGTCACTACAAAAGAATAAGTAAGTAAAGTAATCACCATCTTGGGTTCAAGCTATCTAGAAAGGTAAAGTACCTAATAATATCAAATGCTTTTGCTAGTTGGCTTTCATGGATAGAACATTGACATGGAGTAATCTTCAGTGTAGAGGGTACTTAGGCCCAGGCATATGTCTTCTCTATGAAAATAGTTATGAGGATAATTTTCATTTTTTTCTTCATTGCCCATTCGCGAGAGCTATATTGGAAGGGGTCATAGACACATTTTGCATTGCTCCTCCTCATTAACAAACATCACCGAGGCACTATTTGAGAACCTGGTTCAAATCTCATGACAGGTACAAATTTCTACCACTATATATATTATGGTAGATATGGCAAAGCCGAAATGCACTCATTTTTTAAAATAGTTATCCAAATGTGAGGGAGGATATCATAAAATTTGTTGCATATTACAATGAATATGGACCATATAATAGTAACAAAAAACAAACAAAAATCAAGTGCAGAGATATTTGGCAATCGTATTCGATGGGGTTTTTTGAATGTGCATGCTCCATGAGAATATGTGGATGTGGTGCCTATATAGTAATAGAACCGAGGAAATCCTATCGCTTTTGGTGGGATGGGAGACAAGGTACAAAGTAGATATTATTGCACTATGGGGGGTATCAATATCGGCAAAATGGCTCAGATTGGAAAGCATACAGATCTACAAAGATGAAAAGGGGATAGTAGAATGGGTGAAAGGACATAACCAGTTAAATCCCCCCATATTAACCAACAGGATGAAACACATCAGGACATTGGTAAGCACATGCCAACACATAAATTTTGATCACATTTATAGGGAATTGAACTAGAAGGTTGATGTGTTATTAAAGAGAGGTATTGATAAGGAACACGGTAAGTTTTTCTTCTCAGCACATGAACAAGGAATAATGAAAAATGATGGCAGCATTAACTTTTCATAGAGTATGCAGGTAAGAAGTACTATAATGATTTTTGTATTATACATGGAACAATAGGATAAGGTAACAATGAGAAAAAATATGACATAATGAAAGTTATAAGACAGTCTTTTCATATTTTGGACAGTAGAAAAAAGAAGATAAGATCCACAGGTTTAAATAGGAAAGTAGTATTGTAATTAAGGGAAAAGGTCTGAATATAGCTAGAATGAAGAACAATGCAAAATGTACTCTCTGGTTTTAATAATATAAAACTCTGAAGTGTTTTTTTCCTCTGGAAAATAAAAATATAAGCACAATTAAATTGTGAATTAACCCCAACTTCTCAATCTTGCAGAATTCAACTCAAATTGGAATATGAGATCATAAATTGGAGCAAAGGATGAATGCATATGTTATTTACTACTTTCACTCGTGGAAAATTGTATTAGGCTCCTACTTGGAATTCTTGGTAAATCCAGTAGAATAAGTTTAACCAATTACTCATAGATATGAAAGATGTAACGTCAAGTTGGAATGTTAATTGGTAAAGATGGAGAAGTGAAGGTTATAGGCAGAAGGTTTCGTGTTAATTTGAGGGAAGACATTTTGTGAATAAAATAAGTGAAGAGTATACTCGAATGTGTTAAAAAGTCGGGCCAATTTTTTTAGGCCTTCAAGTTGGGACACAAATTTCTCCATCTTTGCCCAGAATGCCTTAATGTTTCGATAATAGATCTCACTCCCATCTTGAACCAACCAAAACAACGATGTGAATTAAACCAACAAAAACGATATTATAATTGGATTAATTTGAGAATCGTGTTGAAGCGAGATATCATACTCTGAAATATTTTGTGACAACTCTATCAAATGCATAGTGAGGCGTCAAGTCTTCTAAATACAAAATAGGTGAAGAGGATGTGAGCGTGTTGATTATGGTGTGTGGGTACTTCAATCACATCCACGCTACCAATAGTGCACACAAAATCATCAATCTCGACATTTATGTTAAAAAATTTAAAGACAGGGGATTCTTCCTCAACACACAGAGTCACGGGGAGATGTTTCTTAAGACAATACAGTCATGAAAACTAAATTATATGAGTATTTCTTAAAATAATTCATATGGAGGTTGTGATTCTTTCACGAGTAAAACAATAGTTCTTGCTCAAATTTACATTCACAACTCACTGTAAACCCTATAACAAAGTGTTTTACGCGCCCACCAAAATTTGTTGTTTAGATTCATCGGAGTAATTCACTGTAAAACCTATAACAAAGTGTTTTACGCACCCACCAAAATTTGCTCCCCGATTTTTCTCCTCTTGTCTTCTCAAACTCACATCCTCCACACTACATTAAACTTGAATATAATTGTTATATCAAACAATACATTTCTAAGAAATTAATTCACAACAAGACAACATTAATTCACATGATGGGGGAACATGATTTTTTGAACTTTGTGGAAATAACAATTGCAGAGTAAATGGTTGCCCATGAATTTCTATTTGACTTTTAATAATTTAATGTGTTGTAGAATGGGTAATTGTACTCCCGTTCAGAACTCCATTTAAATGATGTCCTTAACTGCAAACAAAATCTGCAAGCTGCAAAATATTTACTTGAGGTATGGTTATGGTCGGTAAATTTTATGTGGTGGTTGAGATTAATTTTCCAACACTCGCCCTTAATCGCAATTGCCTCCATTGAACATTACCAAACAATATCTAAGATAAAAAAAATTTCCATGTTCCAATGGCTTTGTGAAGATGTCTACAAATTTTTCTTCTGACTTGCAGTGCTACAACACAATCTCACCATTGTTAACTAATTCTATTATACAATGAAAACCAGAATTATTTGATAGTGAAATTGTTGAAATGTTGTCACATAAAATAGTGGTATTTCCCTCTTTTCCATGGCATAAATCCCTCAACATTCTTCTCATCCAAATTGCTTGACATGTTGTTTTTGTTGCAGTGACATATTCAAGTTATGTTTTTGACAATGACACTATTGGTTGCTTCTTGGAAGCCCATGAAATGGCTCCCGAAATCAAATGAAAAAAATATCTTGACATGCTCTTTCTGTCATTAACACTTCCTACCCAGTTACTATCAATATAACCAACCAGCCTAAAAGCATCTGTTGCAGTGTACAAAATACCATACCCCTTTGTCCCATTGACATACTTTAAAATCCTTTTGGTTTTCTGCCAATGTGTCTCCTTGGGTGTCTCCATGAACCTTGACACCAAACTCACTGCATACATTATATCATGCCTAGTTGCATTCAAATGCATTAGGCTTCCCACCATATTTTTGTATAGTGTAGGAATGACTGTCACTTAGGTTCACCATCACATTTTTCGAACCCATTGTCCATCAAGTAAGCATCTATCCTACTATATAATGCACGTGGAGATTTATTCAGCCCATAAAGAGTTTTCCTCAACCTATACACCTTTTCTTCTTTGTCTTCCACCTCATAACTAGGTCGTTGCACAACATATACCTCCTCCTTTAGCACTCCATTCAAGAATGTGAATTTTACATCCATTTGATACACTTTCCATTTATGTTGCACGACAATCAACAACACTCTACGTATTGTCTCCATCCTCACGACTGGCGCAAATGTCTCTGTATAATCTCTTCAATGATGTTGCTTGTATCCTTTGACAACCAGACTTGCTTTATGCCTTTCAATCTTGCCTTCAATGTTTCTCTTGGTCTAATATACCCACTTCACTCCAATGACTTCTTTTCCTTGTGGAAGGTCCACTAAATCCCATGTATAATTCTTTTCTGTTGCTTATATTTCTTCATCCATTGTCGCAACCCATTTTTCTTCTTTTACTACATCCTAAAACTGGACAGGGTCATATACATGACAAAATAATTCAAATAAGGAATTCAGACCAACGCTACCATCAACTTCATTTTTCTCATATATTCGCTTAAATTTCTGAATTTATGTCTTTTTATGCTTGCAGAAGATGGGCTTGTCATGTCACTTGGTGTTTTTCTTGAAATAGATGGAGTTGCATATCTTTGCAGTGTTCTTAGAGAATCACTTTCTTGGCTACGTGACATTGTCCTATTATTTTTTGATGGTGTCAAATGTTGATTGCTTTGTTGAGCTTGTGTAGGTGTAGGAGGAGTCACTATTGAGGAATTTCTTGTTTCAGTTGATTCCTCTTTGTATTCATGTGGTATACATCTCTTCACTTTGAATGTCTTCTCTAAACTTCCATCCCATGCTTCATCTTCTATTAACTACACATCTTTGTTGATTATGACTTTCTTGGTTGATGGATTTTAGAGCTTGTATGCCTTGGATTCATCACTGTTGTCCAACTTCTTCCTCAACTCATCTGGGACATGTGCATACGCCACACATCCAAACACTCTCATGTGAGTGACTCCATGATTTCTTCCACTCCATGCCTCACTACAAGAAAAAGCACATTGGTGAGGGTCATGCTTGTGACGGACCTTTAAGGTCCGTCACCAATGTCACATATGGTGACGGTCATTAAAAAACCGTCACTGTAAGTGTATATAGTGATGGTCCTTTATGGTCCGTCACCAAAGACATTTTCAATGACAGTTTTGGTGAGGGACGTTAAAGGCCCATCACTAATTCTCTCTTTGGTGACACTTCTAGTTACGAACTTTTAATGACCCTCACCAATGCTCTCTTTGTTACTTTTGGTGACGGTCAAAAAATGTCCGTCATCATTGATCACTAAAAACCGTCACTGTAAGTGTATATAGTGATGGTCCCTTATGGTC